>LBNU01005617.1:42418-60476 GCA_014162995.1 Artemisia annua | reverse complement strand
AGAGGCAATCCCGGTGTTATTTATAGGTAAATAAGTTGTGTAACTTACAAAGATATGAAAGGATTATACATATGAAGAGGCTATGTTTCATAATTGCACAATTATGTAGGTAGTTCCTTGAGTTGCCGGAATTCAATATATAATGTTTAGGTCATATGTACTTACCACTTAAGCATATAAATGAAACCAAGGTACTTACAATCAATGCATGGGACATTTATTAACCCCCCATTTACATTTATAAGACTACTTAGTCTTTTATTATACGAATAATTAAAACCCGTGCGTTGCATATGGTCTGTATGTAAGTGTTGATAGTGTATTCTTCGGCTATATCTAAATTGTGATGGTATCACACCTTTTCTAAGTATGAGTTATATTTAAAATAGTTTATTGACATTTATATGTAGGTTTTAAATATGTATAGGTTACGCATATTATTTTTTGCACATGAGCTTATAAAATAAGCAAAACGTTATCAACATTTATATCGAGTCCTGTGCAACAGCAAAATCGAGATATTATATTTTTATTATTATGGTAATTATATCTTATAATATTTAAATTATATCTTATATTTGAATAGTCAGTAATGCCCGTGCGTTGCACATGAGCTGTATAGAAGTTTTCATAGCGTAATATTCGGCATTTATTTTCGTCATTTTATATTTAGGTTGTCATGGTATCACACATTTTCTAAACTTTACACATATTTAATTTGGCTCGTATTTTTGTCATTATATACATAAGTTGTCATGGTAGCATACATTTTCTAAGCATGATACGTATTTAAAACCCGTGCGTTGCACATGTGTTGTATATAAGTGTTCATAAAATAATCTTCGGCACTTATTTTCGTCATTATATATCTAAGTTATGATGGTATCACACCTTTTCTAAGCATGACACACATTTAAAATAGTTTATTGACATGTAATCTTCGGCACTTATTTTCGTCATTAACTATCTTTATTGTGATGGTATCACACATTTTCTAAGCATGAGTCCCCGTGAGTTACACACGGGCTGTATCTAAGTGTTCATAGCACATGGGTTGTATATAAGTGTTCATAGCGTAATCTTCGACACTTATTTTCATCATTATATATCTAAGTTGTGATGGTATCATACCTTTTCTAAGCATGACACACATTTAAAATAGTTTATTGACATTAAAAGAGTATATGTGAAGAGATTTTTTTCAAAATGTTACATTTAAAAGAGTCTCTTCACATGTAATTTTTTAATATGTATAAGTTATATAAATTATTTTAAATGTGAAGCGATGACATTAATGTTGGAGACCTTTGATATTCTTCCCCGTGCGATGCACACAGGTTGGATCTAATTGTTTTTTGCGTAATGTTCGACACTAATTTTCGGTTCATGTTGGAAACTCTCATTTTTTTGTGAAGGGCGGACTTCGTTGGTCAATAAGTTTCTTAGTAGTAATGTTGTTACCACAACTTTTGTTTGCTTGACATTAAAATTGTTGGTGCCTTTTTTTTGCCACCTTGGGTTGAGGTTGAGTCAAAAAAGTCAAAATCATGATATACACAATGTGTTATACTTGAATAAATGATGCCAAGTTAATCTATATGCTATTGTTACGGGAATATGGGGCAATACAATTAATCCATTCAAAGCAAATAATAGAGTACATCAATTTGCAACAACCAAAGGTCTTAGTATTTTAACTATATTATACACTATTACAACTAACAAAGATTTCTCTATTTGAATTAAATCACAAAATATGCCGATTTTGATTCACGGTTTCGAATAAAGAACTTTTATAACTTTTAGTCAAAGTCAAATAGAAGAAAAAGAAACGTTGTCTAAGCTATAGATAAATAATGATAAACGTTTTGTGAGATGATTTACACAATATTTTTGGGGTTGCCTCTGGACCCATGCGATGCACACGTGTTTACAAAAATGCCATAGCCCGTGCGGTGGACAATGCAAGGATTTTAGATATGAATTTTAAGTTTTGGTNGATTCACGGTTTCGAATAAAGAACTTTTATAACTTTTAGTCAAAGTCAAATAGAAGAAAAAGAAACGATGTCTAAGCTATAGATAAATAATGATAAATTTTTTGTGAGATGATTTACACAATATTTTTGGGGTTGCCTCTGGACCCGTGCGATGCACACGTGTTTACAAAAATGCCATAGCCCGTGCGGTGGACAATGCAAGGATTTTAGATATGAATTTTAAGTTTTGGTAACGGAAGTTTACTTCTCCTTTACTTCAAGTGATTCCATTTTTTGCAATCAAATAGATATTTTACCCTATTTTTTGCGCCAAGGCTTTTGATATATAACTATTGCACCTAATTAATCTTTGACAAATCCACGAACACATCATAAATTCTAGATCCAAATATCTCATATTTATATATAAACTTGTCAATCTCACACTAAACACGCAAATCCTATTTTTCCATGGACCAAATTTGTAAAACCCAAAAATTCGGAAACCTAAAATTACGTATAATTTGAAATTTTTATTTTTCCAAGTTAACCCTATACTTTATTTCTTTTTAAAACTAAACTATATTAACGTAAATTAATTTAAAGTAAATGATGACAAATGAAAACTAGTTAATGAGCTTTTAAAACCAATGCATTAACACCTAAATTAAAACTTTCTTTGACCTATCTTTTTAATCGGTCACCAACACATTAAAATTCGGCCAAGGTTTTATTTTTTTTAATCGGTCACCAACACATTAAAATTCGGCCAAGGTTTTATTTTTTTTTCTAACGGAACATATTAAACCCATTAAAGACCATCAATATTTTTTCCCATTTAATTCCCAAAACCGGCCCTATTGAAACATATTAAAACCTCCTTAATTCTCTTTAAAAGCCCATTAACAATATTAAAATTGGTACGCTCCTAGGCTCGGTTATTTAAGTCAAACCTCCTGGTTTTTTTGTTCTCCATTTGTACAAAGAAAACACAAACCAAAGCTGCTCCTATTTTCTCTATCAAGCCCAAGTTAATACCCATGTATACGCTTTGGTTATATAAATCTAGACCACTGTTGTTTATTCTCCATTCGACAACCAAACCACATATACAAAAACTAAAGTAATCTGCTACTACCTTGTTCCTGTTAATCGACTAAGGTTTCGGCAAATCGTATTTGGGTTTAGTTACGAGGCTTGTCCGTTCTTCTGTCCCTTCTCGCTCGAATTCGTCCAAAGGTAATCGAGTTCCCTTTTTGTTTCATTCGAATAAATCAGTTAGTGATATGCGAATTCGACATGAAGTATTATTGGTTTTAATCCTCACATATGGTTACATAACGTAAACATGTCGTGAACCTACATATATCGACCTTGTAATCGACCATGTTGTTTAAAATACTCGACCACCTATTGTTATAGAATCGACTATAATATATTTTCCTATTCGATCACTGATTTTCTTAAATTCAATCAGTAGGAATCGACTCTAAATTGTTTTCCATATAGCGACCCATATAATGTTTTGACCATTCGACCACATAATGTTTTTATATTGACCCAACAATATTTTTAATATAGACTCATATATTCTGTTTTAGATATATAATGCGTGATCTATGTTGCATGCATTCGATTTCATTTGTATACAGTTAAAAGGGTCATGTGTGTTTAAAAGTGAACCAAAGCTCACCTAAAAATTTGTAAAGGGTGTGTTGATTTTTTAGCCGTTCCAACAATTTTGACTAATGGGTTGTGTTTATTAAGTTAAACTTATTTAGTTAATATATAATAAATATTTTCGGTTATTAAAATGTCGGACTAACGTGATCTATATTAATTGGACATAATAATAATTGGTATGTTTTGTTAAATAAACTATATGACATTGAATGTATTAGAAACCCTAAACCTAATTGTATTTATGATGTCTTAAAACCCTAGACATAATTATTAACGTTTTGGAACCTAAATGGTATTTAATATGTTTTTAAAACCTTAAGTTGACTAAATGTAGAAACTTACTCAATATATTATGAACCCTAATCCGTGTAGATTCGTTGAAGATAACGTAACGTCCATTGATTCGTTTGCTTTATGTTCAATTGCATTAAGGTACGAATATTCAGTCTTACTTTTAGACATTATTTTATTTGCATTTCGTATTGGTACGGATATTCAGTCTTCCTTTTAAGCATTTTTTCATTTGCATTTCGTTATCGTACGGATATTCAGTCGTCCTTTTAAAGATTCTTTCATTTGCATTTCGTATTGGTACAGATATTCTACCTTTTATCAGTAAAGGTTTCTCATGATTCGTATTCGTTGACCTTAATTCGTTTACTTTGATATGAACCNACTATACTCTCCAGGATTTCATTGCAACTTGTCTCAAGCTTTCAGGGTTTATTTGTTACGGTTAGCCATTCACAAGTGGCTAGCTTGTGTGACAATTCCTGTTGGTTCTGAGACGAGTCAAAATTTGGCGCCGCTGCCGGGGAGGTTGTTGCGTGTTTTAAAAAAACATTTAGGTTTAGTGATTTTCAAAACCCTCCTTGTACACATCACATCACTTGTAAATTTTTGTAAAAATCTTAATCATATCTGTATAAAACATTGTATCACATCATCATAGACATGTTGATGATGATTAACATACAGTTAACTAAAACGAAAAATTAAAGCTTGATGAAGCTGTTGACATAGGCTTATAATACTTATTAGAATTTTGACATTTCAAAATGGAAAAGAAAAAAGTATACGAAATATAAGGATTAAAATTTGGTTGGTTAGATTAAAAAATGGCGTTTAGATGAGAAAAAGGTGAAAAACATTTGTGCATAACGAACACGTTCTTATACCTTATTAAGTTTAAAGTTAACATAAGTACATAGCCGCCGGCCCGCCACTAAGGGTAACCTTGGGAAGGTATCTTTGGAGAGGTATCAGATTCAAGTTTCACCATTAACCTTCAGGGGCGGAAATAAATATAAGTAGGGTTTATCCTCTAAGGCGAAGAGTGGGAATCTGTAAGCCTAATAGAAATACGTTTTATTTTATTCATATCCTTGCCAAAGGAAGAAGAAGAAGAAAAAAGGACATTGGAGTATTAAACTACTCTTGCATCCTTAGAGATTAGGGTATTATGGCTAAAATTTGAATGTCATGTGGTTCACATCTGGTGTCACATCATTTAACATTTACACATCAAAATATTGCTTCACTCGAAACTAACTTTAACTTACTCATTTATGCCCCACCCACTGTGACAACTGGTAAATTTGGGTGTCTTTTAAAAACTTCCGCATTACTATTTTTATAAACCCGAGTATTGAAGTAAAATGATTTTGAGGAATTTGGATTGGAAAGTTGAATATATATCAAACGTTTATCGTTTTGAGTAATAATTAGGCTATTTGAGTACTTCGCGTTAGGCACTATTTGACTTTGGCACTAAAAATCCTAATGAAACGCATTTTGGACAAGTAACGATTGAAAATCTTTTGACATAAAAATTCACTTAGTTTACCCGAGTCGTAAAAATATGTTTTTTAATTGGGTCTATTATTTAAAAGAACTTTTGGAAATATATTGGGGAATTAATTGTAAAACACGTGGTGTGCACTTAAAAACGAATTTGGTGGCTACCGGCTAAACTTTTGAACTCAAAAATATGTTTTGTGGTAAGTTTGAGAAAAATAAAAGTTTGGGTTCCCTAGTTCAACTAAACTCCAAAAACTAATAACTAATGGGACCATTTTTGCCAAAAGCCTAAACTTACAACCACATAACCCTCCCTTATCCCATTTTTCACCCAAAAACAAACCCTAACCCCTCTTCTTCTCATCTCTTGCGCCGGCCACACACCAAACACACACACACACACACTCATTTTTTTTATAATCCAAGCTCAAAAACATCATCCCCATCCATTTCCAATCATCCCTATATAATTTTTATACATCAAAACGACCCAAAAACGTAAAACTCATTTAAATTCGTAGGGTTTGTCATTGTTTTCATCACTTTTGTTGTTGAAATCTTGTTTGGTTTGAAGAAAAGGTAAAGTGGTAAGTATTTCTTGAAGGTTTGACTTTGTTACAAGTCAAACCCACGAATTCTTGTAAAGTTTGGGTAAAACTGAGTGGGTTTTGATGTTTTAATACGTTTTGGTTAATAAAAACATAAGAGAAACAAGTTTGGTATCGTTTAGAAGTGATTTGGATTCGGATTCATGGTCAAACCCATCATGGTCAAACCATGGGTTTGACCCACGACCCATCTTTGTTTTTGGTGTTTTGACCCATTTTGATGATATTGGTTGTTGTAGTATGTTCCTAGCATGATTTGGTAATGATTTGGTAGTGTTTGGAACAAGATTGGTAAGTTTAGGGAGTGTTTGGTTGTGAAGTCGAGCACCAAAGGCCCTTGGCCGATGGTTTTTGCTCGCTACCCAAGGTAGCCGTGGCCTAGTAGGCACGGGTTAGTCCTTGTGGTCATTTTGTGGTTATTTACTTGGTACGTGTATGATTTAGTAGCTCGTTTTGGCGCGTTATGCGAATTTGTGACGAATATGGTAATATGTTGAATTGTGTCAGGATATACACTTGAAAGTGGTAAAATGGTTAAGTTGTCGGAAAACATTGGTAAAACGTGGAATATTGTGACTAGTATGCTTGTGGTATATGTTTATGTGTATTACGTGAATTATGTGAAACATTGAGGTAAATGGGAGTAATACGTATATTTGGTAACGGAAAATATAGTTTTATGTGAAAACGAGTATTTTGTGGTTATGTGTATTATTTTGGTGAAATACGTGACTAAGTGTATATATATTCACTTGTAACTAACGTTTGTTTCCTTGTGTTTGGATCGAATTTCCGGAGTTATAAGGTTGAATACTTTTAGTGGAACGGAGATAGGATTAGAACGAGTGTCGTAGACGACCTCGAATTGTTTGGTGTTTGGAGTATTATTGGACATCGGGACTTATATATTTTGTGTGATTATTGTTTGTGCATGTTGAGGTCATCTTGACTTTTTAGTCTTGATTGACTTTGACGATGCCGATTTCATTTGGACATTGGACTTTGAGTAGTTATGTGGACGAGAGGTCATGACTCGGACACGTGGACTTGAATATGTAATGATTCGTTAGAAATCGTTTATTTCAACGAACTTAAATATTAAGTAAGTTTGGAAGTGTACGTATATATATATAATTGCTAGCACATATATATGTATGTACATATACTAACTTACATAATACCTAAGTGATGTAATAAACGAATAATAATAATAACGCAACGATAACTATTAATCGTTAGAAATTAATATTTATCGACGCCTTATTAAAACATAACTAACGAATAAGAACCATAAACGATAAAGGAAATATTTGGACGTACGGACCATAACGGATCCCGAAAGCAAATAATTCTTTCGGCATGGACTATTAAATATTCGAGTACATTATATAACTAGTTTCAAACCGACGTTATCGAGTAATATGTGATTTGACCCATTGTAGTAAAGTTTCGGATTGAGTTAACGTTAATAAGTCGTGTAGTATTATCGTTGGACTTATTGGGCTGACGAGTCCAATAAGGGCCCAATAGTAATATTATACAACTAAATTGACGAGAAGTCCATCCTATGACTTGTACGTACGTGATATAACTTGGTGAATACATAAGTAATACGTGAATGGTTGGACTTATCAAGTTGACGGATTTGATAAGCCATCGACCCTTCATGAGACGACTTATTTATTTTATGAAGGCATATCATTTGACCTTGACCACTATGTGCTATATGTTTTAGTATGTGCGTTATATGTGGTTATATGCTATGTGGACTTATTATTTGTTTTGAGCCGTATGTGATTGTTATGGATAGTATATTTGGCTTATAGCCAACGAGTCGAGACTTTGTCTCTAGAATCCTCACTTCGATACCAAAGGATACCAAAATGATACCAAGCGATAACAAGCGTTTTCAAAGAAAGAAAGGATTATTTGGAAAGTAAAAGGAAACCCATTGGGATTATTGGGAGTATAATTATTTTAAGAAGTGGTATTGAGCGAAAGTATATATACTTGAATAGGTCGTGCCGAGTCAATAGTTGCTGTGAAGTCTTAGCCGAATTTTCTTTGCTTACTCGTGTATTGATTGCTTGCTATTTCGAGGTGAGTTTATAGCCCCACTTTTACTCGCATTTATTTTCGAATGATTTCTAAACTTGGGGGAGAAAACATGCTACCCATTTCTTGGACCTGCTATAAATTGTTTTGCTATTGTGTGGACTAGTTTAGGATAGACGAGTAGATGTTGACCTACTAGGGCGAAACCCTGGTTTGGAGTATACACTACTACGGCCTAGTTCGGGGCAGTAATGGGTGGTTCCTTACTGTTAGTGTTCCCGGCTAGTGTACCGTCGAGATGTGGCCCGCTCGCACCTGACCCTCCGCCTTCTAGAAAGGTGGTAAACTAGTATGAGTATGATTGTGATGGAATTGGAATTGTGATAAGTATAGTATGATTGTCTATGCCTGCCCTAGTCATACACATAGCGCTAAATCCTTCAGGTCCCGTAAGTATTTCGAATGATTAAACTCTATGAACTCACCAGCGAAAGCTGACTTTTAAGCATGTTTTTCTCAGGTAATTGATGAAAGCTTTTTGCTTGGACTTTGGTGAAGCTTGCTTTGGACTTGGTTTGGTTTGAGGGAAATCGATATGCACTCTGATAATAAATTTGGACCTATCTTTTATGCTATCTATTTGGGCCTATGAACCCTAAGATCTTGGAATGAATGTAAACTTTAACTTTGTTGATTTGGTTTACTTTTATTTTCTATCTATGATCTTGTTATCTATACTTGTGATGGTACCAATCCCCGTAACACCACAAAAGCTTGTAAGTCTTCCGCTGTACGATTTTTGGGGGTGTTACAGATTGGTATCAGAGCCAAGGTTATAGAGAACTAGGTACATGATAAACCTAAACTATAACCATTTTCTTAAAAATCGATCCTCGACCAACGCCTGCCAAGCTGCCAAGCCGAAGTCCTTCTATTGAGATAAGTTTTGAATAATATGAGTATGAATAAGTATTGCGATATGATTGAGTTTTGAATTGAGTATGATATATGCTTTGAAATATTATGCGAGTATTGGATTTTGGATAACTTGATGATTTGTTAAGTAAGCGGGTTAGATTTTATACTTGATTGGAGTAATGCGGTTTTTGACTATAGTATTTTGAGCGAGATTGACTTTAGTAGTATATATTCTTTATTTACGCTAGATGTGCATTTGATTCATTTTGAAACTCTTACACCTATCCTTAAGCCGTTGTCACAGACATGCCTTCGACTAGTATTGACGTTGCTGAGAGTATCCTTGTTAGTCCTCCGAGACTAGCACAGACTCAGATTCTTCCGTATCCGGATGATCCTTACGTGATTGCTTAGCATTCTGCTATTGATTCATCATCGGCCTGGAGTCATGGCCCACAGACTTTACCTGCTCCACCTATTGATCATCCTAGCTCTTCGAGACAGCTTACCTTGCATCAGGTGCTGGCATGAGCTTCTACTTTGCGATCTCCTTATCGCACTACAGCTCGCATGTCGGTACGACCTCCAGCAACACCTATTCAGATTCCTACTTACTCTCTTTCATCTTCATCACCTACTTCCCTTTTGTGTCGACGTGCTCGATCACCTACTTCATCACCCGTTAGTTCACCCTCTCAGAGACGTAGACGTAGTGAGTCGTACTCTGAGGAGGAGGAGAGTGATCCATCCGAGGATGAGGATGTTGATATGGACCCTCCCGAGGAGGAGGAGGAGGATGTTGTTCCTGATGATGCTCTCGTAGTGGCGCAGAGCCCAGCCCATTCTGTTCACTCCGATGAGCCAGATTCGCCACCATTATCACCCTTACCCTTTGTTCCTGCACCACCCGATGAGATGGATGTACTACCCCTCTCACCTGGATCGGATGTGCCGTCGGTTGTGTCGTCTGAGGCGGCCGAGCATGGAGAGATTGGCCGTATTTGGGAGAGATTATTGGCACATGGGACTAGGATTAGGGAGTTGGCTGTGCAGTTAGGAGATGAGTCTGCTAAGACTATAGATGATTTACGGGATGATATGGCCTTTGTGTTGGGTAGGATTAGGGAGTTGAGGGAGGAGTTATCAGAGTTTAGAGGGCATATGGATAGCCTTCAGAGAGGTTTCCTTACTGCGAGGGATGCAGATAGGAAGCTATGGGAGAGAGCTACCGCTCTTGAGAGAGAGGTTATGGACCTCAAGAGAGATCGGGACTCCCAGGGTGTGGAGATAGCTTCGATGTGGAGAGAGATTAAGAGTCTTCAGGATGAGCTTCGTGTGTTACGTCTGAGTCGTGGTTAGAGATGATTGGTTGTAGTAGACGTGTTGTTTAGCTTTCGTATCGTTATGTTTTATTTATCTCATCGTATCGTTGATCATTGTACTTGTTATCTCGTCGTATCTTGAACGATGTACTCACTTTTCTATATGAATGGATGTACCTTTTCGTATTCGTATTGTGTTGATTCTATGGGTCGTAGCAATTTTTGATTGGTGTTCCATTGATATTTTACTCTTTGCCTGTTGGCTTTATTTTCGGACGTTGTGCATATGTTGTGGGAATCTTATAGTAATTTGTATCGTGATTCAGATTGATGGCTCCACGACGTAACCCGGTCCGAACTACTCGAACTGGCCCTGCCGTGGCTACTCCTGTTCGAAGAGGACGACGTCCTCGACGAAATGTTGAAACTCCCACTCCTGATTTGCACGACACCACCAATCACAATGCTCAAACCCCTCCTGTTGAAGTTCAAGGCGACAATGGTCCCTTTCCGCCTAACCCTCCTACGGTTGATCAGGACATGATCAATCAGCTTGTGAATCAGCGTGTTGCCGAGTTGCTGGCAGAATCGAACCATTCCAACAACACCAATGAGATTCCTCGACCTATCCGAACTCCTGGTTGTAGCTACAAGGAATTTCGTACGTGTGGTCCTAGTGAGTTTTGTGGTACAGAAGGAGTTGTGTATCTAGTAAGGTGGATTGAGAAAACTGAATCGGTGTTTACCGTCAGTAGGTGTGCTGAGGATATGAAAGTGAAGTATTCAGCTTTTACGTTTAAGGACGAAGCGTTGACTTGGTGGAACAATTATCGTAAGTCTGTTGGAGATGAGAGTGCGTATGCTATGACTTGGGAACAATTTAAGGAGCTGTTGGTTAAGACTTATTGTCCCAGGAATGAGGTTAAGAAATTGGAGATTGAGTTCTGGAATCATAAGGCTAAAGGTTACGATATGGCGACTTACAATCGTCGATATCGCGAGTTGGCGTTGCTATGCCCAGAAATGGTCAAAACTGAGGCACTCAAGATTGAGCGTTACACTGATGGGTTACCCCTAGCTGTAAGGAATGATGTGATTGCAGCAAGGCCTGCAACACAGCTAGAGGCTATGTCCTTAACGCAGAGTCTGGTGGATTCCATAGTGTTAGAGAACGCTGAAAGAGAAAAGAAAGATAAGAGGAAGAGGAATGACCATGCTAAAGGAAATGATAGGCCTAATAAGCGTCAGGAGACTGCTAAGGCTTATGCTATGAACAATGGAGAGAAGAAGAACACTGGATGGAATAAGCCGTTGTGTAAGAAATGCAACCGCTATCATAATGGAATTTGTGGTGTGATATGCACAAAGTGTTCAAAGCCGGGGCACTATGCTAAGGATTGTAGATCCCGACCCCTGGCAATGGCACAAGCCACACCTGAGAGTGATTGGAAGGCGAATATTACTTGTTTTGGATGTGGTAAGAAAGGACACTTCAAGAATGAATGTCAGGAGATGAAGAGAATTGGAAATGGCGAGAATGGAGGAAATCGAGGGTATCGAGGTAATGGAAACACGGGATATCACCAAGGGCACCAAGGAACTGGAGGAAATCGTGGAATGCATGCTATTGAAGCTCCACCTATGCAAGTGGAAGCGGCTCAAGCAAGGGTGTACGCGGTAGGAAAAGAGATCAAGGAAGATCCGAACGTTGTCACGGGTACGTTCCTTCTTAACAACCGCTATGCTTCCATATTATTTGATACGGGTGCCGATAGAAGTTTTGTGTCCATTACATTTATGCCGTACTTAGGAAAGACCCCGATGCCTCTAGGAACTGGCTATGATGTAGAATTAGCCAATGGGAATATTGAGAGAATAGGCACTATTATCCGAGGATGTACGTTGAACTTCCTTAACCGCCCTTTTAATATTGACCTGTTGCCGGTCACGTTAGGAAGTTTTGATGTCATTATTGGCATGGATTGGTTGTCTAAATATCGTGCGAATATAGTATGCGATGAGAAGATTGTGCGAGTACCGTATGGAAAGGAGATATTGAGTATACAAGGAGATCGAGGCGACCGTGGAAATTACTCCCGGTTGAGTGTCATCTCTTGTACTAAGATACCGAAGTTAGTCGAAAGAGGTTGTTACCTTTTCTTGGCTCAAGTTTCTAGTAAGAATGGAAAAGAGAATAGTATTGAGGATGTGCCTGTTGTTAGAGAGTTTCCGGATGTGTTTCCAGATGACTTGCCAGGACTCCCACCTGCGAGACAAGTCGAGTTCCAGATTGAGTTGATGCCGGGCGCTGCACCTATAGCTCGCGCACCCTATCGGCTCGCTCCTTCTGAATTGGAAGAGTTGTCGAAACAACTGACAGAGCTGTCAGATAAAGGATTCATAAGACCGAGTTCTTCACCATGGGGAGCTCCGGTGTTGTTTGTGAAGAAGAAAGACGGAACGTTTCGGATGTGTATAGATTATCGCGAACTGAATAAGTTGACTGTTAAGAACCGTTATCCTTTGCCTAGGATCGACGACTTATTCGATCAGCTGCAAGGATCGAGTATCTATTCGAAGATAGATTTGAGATCCGGATATCACCAACTTAGGGTCCGAGAGGAAGATATTCCTAAGACTGCATTTAGAACTCGATACGGACACTATGAGTTCCAAGTGATGCCGTTTGGTTTAACCAATGCACCGGCAGTATTTATGGACCTTATGAACCGTGTGTGTAAGCCGTACTTGGATAAGTTTGTGATAGTATTCATAGACGATATTTTGATTTACTCTAAGAGCAAGGAGGAACATGAAGAGCACTTGAGGCTCATATTAGAGTTGCTGAGACGAGAGCAACTGTATGCCAAATTCTCTAAGTGTGAATTTTGGATTCCAAAGGTGCAATTCTTGGGTCACGTGATTGATAGAGACGGAGTACACGTGGATCCCGCAAAGATTGAGGCTATTAGAGAATGGAATGCTCCAACTAATCCTTCAGAAGTCCGTCAATTTTTAGGGTTAGCAGGATATTATAGGAGATTCATCGAGGGATTCTCTAAAATAGCCAAGTCGCTAACTAAGTTGACTCAGAAAGACGTTAAGTATGAATGGGGAGTAAAGGAGGAGAAAGCGTTCCAATTGTTGAAAGAGAAGTTGTGTAGTGCGCCTATATTAGCCCTACCTGAAGGTAGTGAGGATTTTGTCATGTATTGCGACGCTTCACACAAAGGTTTGGGAGCTGTGTTGATGCAACGTGAGAAAGTGATCGCTTATGCTTCTAGATAGCTTAAGAAGCACGAGAAGAATTACACCACGCATGACCTAGAGTTGGGAGCCGTAGTGTTTGCCCTTCGGATTTGGAGACATTATCTGTATGGCACCAAGTGCGTAGTGTTTACCGATCATGAAAGGTTACAGCATATCTTGGATCAGAAAGAGTTGAATATGAGGCAGCGTCGGTGGGTAGATTTACTTAGCGATTATGATTGCGAAATCCGCTATCACCCCGGGAAAGCCAACGTAGTGGCAGATGCCCTAAGCCGGAAAGAGAGAATTCCGCCGTTGAGAGTTAGATCTCTGGGAATGACGATAAACTCACCACTACCGTCTCAGATATTGGCTGCTCAAGCAGAAGCGCTTAAAGCAGAGTATAGAACTGCCGAGAACATTCACGGAATGACAGAGAACAAGAATGGTTTTGTAAAGTGGAAGGATGGAACCTTATGCTATGGAGATAGAAGTTATATTGGTGGCCGAACATGAAGGCTGACATAGCTTCGTATGTTAGCAAGTGTTTAACATGTTCTAGAGTTAAAGCCGAACATCAGAAACCATCAGGATTGTTGACTCAACCTGAACTACCTGTTTGGAAATGGGAAAGGATTACTATGGACTTTATCACTAAGTTACCGAAGACGGTCAATGGTTGTGACGCAATTTGGGTAATTGTGGATCGACTAACGAAGTCTGCTCACTTTCTTGCGATTAGCGAAAGTGATAGTATTGATAAACTTGCTAGATTTTATGTGAAGGAGATTGTTTCTCGTCATGGTGTGCCTATATCGATTATATCGGATCGTGATAGCCGTTTTACTTCAGCTTTTTGGCAATCGCTCCAAGCAGCTTTGGGGACTAGACTTGATATGAGTACTGCTTATCACCCCCAAACGGATGGTCAAAGTGAGAGAACCATTCAAACGTTGGAGTATATGCTCCGAGCTTGTGTGATAGATTTCGGAAAAGGCTGGGAGAAGTATTTACCCTTAGCCGAGTTTTCATATAACAATAGCTATCATACTAGTATTAAGGCCGCACCATTTGAGGCGTTGTATGGCCGTAAATGTCGTTCGCCTATTTGTTGGGCAGAAGTTGGCGAAAGTCAGCTTACAGGTCCCGAACTTATTCAGGAGACTACTGAGAAGATTGTTCAGATTCGTGAGCGTTTACAGACTGCTCGAGATCGTTAGAAGAGTTATGCTGATGAAAGACGAAAACCCCTAGAATTCCAAGTCGGAGATCGAGTGATGTTGAAAGTCTCTCCGTGGAAAGCTCAACCCTCGTTACGTAGGTCCATTTAAAATCCTAGAGCGGATTGGACCGGTAGCCTATCGGTTGGAGTTACCACAAGATTTGAGTTGTGTTCATGATGTATTTCATGTGAGTAATTTGAAGAAATGTCTTTCGGATGAGGACGTAACTATTCCTGTGAAAGAGNGGTCCCGAACTTATTCAGGAGACTACGTAGAAGATTGTTCAGATTCGTGAGCGTTTACAGACTGCTCGAGATCGTCAGAAGAGTTATGCCGATGAAAGACGAAAACCCCTAGAATTCCAAGTCGGAGATCGAGTGATGTTGAAAGTCTCTCCGTGGAAGGGCATTATTCGTTTTGGCAAATGTGGAAAGCTCAACCCTCGTTACGTAGGTCCATTTAAAATCCTAGAACGGATTGGACCGGTAGCCTATCGGTTGGAGTTACCACAAGATTTGAGTTGTGTTCATGATGTATTTCATGTGAGTAATTTGAAGAAATGTCTTTCGGATGAGGACGTAACTATTCCTGTGAAAGAGATCCGTGTGGATGAAAGATTGAATTTTGTGGAAGAACCTATTGAGATCGTTGATCGAGAGATCAAGCGTTTGAAACGTAGTAGAATTCCGTTCGTTAAAGTTCGTTGGAACTCGCGTCATGGATCGGAATTCACGTGGGAGCGTGAAGACGAATTCTTGAGGAAGTATCCTCATCTCTTTACGCCATCGTTATCGGGAAATTCCAAGTGAAACCCGGGACGGGTTTCTTCTGAGGCTGGGAGGCTGTGACAACTGGTGAATTTAGGTGTCTTTTAAAAACNTCGTTAAGGTTCGTTGGAACTCGCGTCATGGATCGGAATTCACATGGGAGCGTGAAGACGAATTCTTGAGGAAGTATCCTCATCTCTTTACGCCATCGATATCGGGAAATTCCAAGTGAAACCCGGGATGGGTTTCTTCTGAGGCTGGGAGGCTGTGACAACTGGTAAATTTGGGTGTCCTTTAAAAACTTCCGCATTACTATTTTTATAAACCCGAGTATTGAAGTAAAATGATTTTGAGGAATTTGGATTGGAAAGTTGAATATATATCAAACGTTTATCGTTTTAAGTAATAATTAGGCTATTTGAGTACTTCGCGTTAGGCACTATTTGACTTTGGCACTAGAAATCCTAATGAAACGTATTTTGGACAAGTAACGATTGAGAATCTTTTGACATAAAAATTCACTTAGTTTACCCGAGTCGTAAAAATATGTTTTAGATTGGGTCCGTCATGTAAAAGAACTTTTGGAAATATATTGGGGAATTTACTGTAAAACACGTGGTGTGCACTTAAAAACGAATTCGGTGGCTACCGGCTAGACTTATAAACTCAAAAATATGTTTTGGGATAAGTTTTATAAAAATAAAAGTTTTGGGCCCCCTAGTTCAACTAAACTCTAAAAACCAATAACTAAGGGGACCATTTTTGCCAATTGCTCAAACTTATAACTAAATAACCCTCCCTTATCCCATTTCTTCCCAAAACAAAACCCTAACTCCCTCTCTTCTCCTCTCTTGCGCCGGCCACACACCAAACACACACACACACTCATTTTTTTTATCATCCAAGCTCAAAAACATCATCCCCATCCATTTCCAATCATACGTATATAATTTTTATACATCAAAACAACCCAAAAATGTAAAACCCATTTAAATTCGTGGGGTTTGTCATTGTTTTCATCACTTTTGTTGTTGAAATCTTGTTTGGTTTGAAGAAAAGGTAAAGTGGTAAGTATTTCTTGAAGGTTTGACTTTGTTACAAGTCAAACCCACGAATTCTTGTAAAGTTTGGGTAAAACTAAGTGGGTTTTGATGTTTTAATACGTTCTGGTTAATAAAAACATAAGAGAAACAAGTTTGGTATCGTTTAGAAGTGATTTGGATTCGGATTTGTGGTCAAACCGTGGGTTTGACCCACGACCCATGATTGTTTTTGGGGTTTTGACCCATTTTGATGATACAGTAGCATAAAAAGATAGGATCCATAATTTTAATTATTCAGAGTGAACTATATCGAGTCCCTCGAAACTCAAACCAAGTCCAAAGCAAAGCTTCACCACAAGTCCAAGCAAAAAGCTTTTCATAATTACCTGAGCAATAAACATGCTTAAAAGTCACTATTACGCTTGGCTGAGTCATAGGAGGTTTAATCATTCAAATACTTACGGGACCTGAAGGATTACACGTGGCCCATGCTGTTTATGACTTTTTTAGCGCCACGGCCATAACAATTCTATACTTACTTATCACATATTTATACATGTCCAGGTCAGCAATCATACTTTTGTTTAATACTAGTTTTATCCGATCAGATAGTTTCTAGAAGTGGCCGGGGGAGGTTCATGTTGTTGCGGGAAGCGGATTGTGCACCACATTCTCGACTTCTGGGGTGAGCATGCGTATCCGTTGTGTAACACTATATGATGAGAGGAAGCCACGCCATTTACATGATGTAGCGCATAACTTAGTCCGCTTTTGAGCTTGTTAAGTGGAGTTTAATACTCCAAACCAGTGGTTGTCGCTGCATCTGAGATTTAGGATCAACAATGTCTTATCTCGTTCTATCCTAAATATCCACACTATAGCAAAGGAGAGTTTTTATGAATAGCTTTTTAGGTCCAAGCAATGCAGCCATGGTTTTCCCCTCAAAGGTTTAAAATCATTCGAAAATAAATGCGAGTAAAAGTGCTGAAAACGTGCGTTACCTCGATAGTGTACGCACTAATCAATACACGATAAGAGCAAGGAGTGAATAATTTAGCGGCTATAGACTTCAGCTAGGTTCAAACTATTTGACTTTCGTGCGTTGTTAGACTTGGACCTATTTCATTGATGGAGGTATTGTTTATGATGTTATAGTTGACTTATGTTGTCGCTCATATCGCGATAGCGTTCTGTTAAACATTATATGTGAAGTTATTGTTATCTCCAGATTTTAGAATTCCCGAATGTTTTTTGTTTCTGATCTTGTGACGTCAAATATATCCTGTTTTGTTGAATAAGTAACGTTATTGTTATGAGGCGTTTTGTTTATCATTATGGGTATTGCGCGTTTTGGAGAATGGTATTCATAGGTGTGTGAGATTTCTTAGGAGACATAGATGGTTGTTTGATTG
>LBNU01005617.1:4524-40851 GCA_014162995.1 Artemisia annua | reverse complement strand
TATCTATTTGGGCCTATGAACCCTAAGATCTTGGAATGAATGTAAACTTTAACTTTGTTGATTTGGTTTACTTTTATTTTCTATCTATGATTTTGTTATCTATACTTGTGATGGTACCAATCCCCGTAACACCACAAAAGCTTGTAAGTCTTCCGCTGTACTTTGGGGGTGTTACAACTCAACATCAACTCAATACGCCATTCCAAAGAGCAATGTGAATAGGGAATACTTCATAGAGGAACATGATCGTCGGGTATGTAACTAAAGCGCAGCATGAAATATCATGTTTATTCTTTTTCTTTTTAATGATAAATGATTTAAATCATGTTGTATTTACTGAGGAGAAACTGAGGACGTTTACAGGGTGCAGGCATTTGTTTCATGATTCATGAATTCAGATTTTTGAAGAAATAAATGGAGATATATGGCGCTAAATTAGACAAATGTGGGTGCAGCTTTAGTGTTAAAAGTTTTCATTCATTTTTGTGGTTCTGAAGTTTAATTCATTTGTCAACAGAATTTATAGTAATTGTGCACCTTTTCTGCATTAACTAAATAATGTTGACTCATCAGAACTTCGTCCAGATGCCAAACATTGTAGTTTTCAAGAGCAAGATTAGTGAGTTACTATTTTTTTTTTCAAATATCCTGCCTGGATATGTGATTTGTTTACGTGGATTATTCAGTTTTGCCATGATAAATAATAATAATAATAATAATAATAATAATAATAATAATAATAATAATAATAATAATAATAATAATAATAATAATAATAATAATAATAATAATAAAAAAAAGATAAGCAGCTTGGAGTATTGTTTTTTACCATATTCTTTGAAGATTATTCACAGTTGTTCTTGAGATTGATTGTTTGATCGGCGATGCTACTAAGAACCAGGTTGCTATGAATCCTACCAACACCGTTTTCAGTATGTCCTGTTTTCCTATTGCATGCCTCTAATTTTTTTGATTTTATGTTGATATAATTAGTGACTGAATACACGTAAGACTAAAGTCCTACAACTATACCACTACCAATGTTATCGACATGGTGGCTGCTCAATAAAGCACAAAAGTATTCCAGGTATCCTTTTTAATGATTCACATAATTTATTATATGAAATTTAGATGTAACATAAATACTTTTGGCTTTGTAGATGCAGTAAAGAAGGTTTGTTGTAAGTTTGCTCATGAGGTTTTTTTATTTTATTTTACTGTGATCATATAATAGCCATCCGTGTTTGTAGTTTGTCGCAACAATAATACTCCAAGAAGATGTCATTAAGAGTACGGTTTATGTTTATGATATGAAACAGTATTTGCTTAATGATTAAACATGTTATTTTATTGTAAGTTACCACAAAAAAACATGGACATAGTTGCTTAATGATTAAACATGTTATTTTATTGTAAGTTGCATAGGGTTGTCTATTTGAATTTATGAACAAGGTAGTCTTGCTTTAATTTATGTCAAGCGGGATCCTCAATCACCACGAACTCATGTGGTGTTGCAATTTGTTATTTAGCTGGACTCGAGAATTTCATTAGAATCAATTAAAGTAACATGTTGTAACTCTTTAGTTACTGTATGCACTTTCATAGCAAATATTATGGTTAATGTTTGTCATGTGACAAATACACAAGTGAGGCATGGTGGATGTGTTTCCAATGACGAAATTCTGGGATTTGCAAAGCTATTCAATAATGAGCTCATGTTAGATAACATCAGTAGGTTAGTTGATTGACGATCGTCTGATAACTCCTAATCTTGCATAGGTAAAGGTAAATATTCTGGAACACTTCGCCTTTTCTTCTTAATTGAATGAAACTTAAAAAGTTATCCACTCTTGAATTCAATATCACTGAAATATGCTAACACTGAAATAAACAAACTAAGCCTTATTCAACTCATATCTTTATGTCCATAATCAGTATTTTTTCCTGATGTTATTAGAATCAGATTATCAGTTGTATGTCACAAGCTGTAAAAATAGTTTCTGACTTTGATGAAAGTAATCGATAAATTGACTAAAAAGGACAATTTGGTTAAGAAGTGAGTTCTGTTATAAACATATGTGAAGTTTGGTTTGAAGAATGTCTACTTTATGTTACCTTTAGATAATCAGTTGTGTTATAAATGAAACTGATTATCCAGTAGCATACTTTCTTTATCCCAACCTTAATAGCCGAATAATATGACTTCAAGTTGCAATAAACAGTTATAAATCACAATTCCAAATATGCAAATACCCTTTAATTGTGCGCAACTACTATTCTTTATCTTCTTTAACTTGTTTAAATGGTTGTCACAGACATCTTGGCTGGATGGAGGCAAACTATGGAAAAATATCATCAAAAGGCTATGTAAGTTATCTCGAGCGTATGAACTTCCAATTTTTCGTACTTCGTGCTACTTAATGTTTAACAGAATTCGTTTTGTCTCATTTTAAAAGGGAAGTAGTTAGAAAAATTGCAAGGCTTATCTAAAATATTTTCTTATTTAGACTTACTAATCTGGCAATGTCAGGAATTACATTTTGGTTTAGGTTTAGGTTTGAAATGGTTCAGGGAGGTTTGGAGGTGGCTAAAAACCCACGGATGTGGAGACACAATCCTTGCGCAAGGCTTAAGGGAAAAGTTTTAATCGAGCTATGTTACTATGAAGTTAATTATAGAACAAAATTTTAGTCTAGAAACTATTTGCAATAGTAAAGTAAGACAGNTTTTTTTTTTTTTTTTTTTTTTTTTTTTTTTTTTTTTTTGTGTTTGTGTAAATTAGTACGATATGGATGATTATCATGATAAAGATAGTGACTGAAGAGATATGAATAGGGATAGGGCACTGTGCAATCCTTTTGTTACCTGTGATCTTTGTGTTTCATGTTGGACACTTGAGAGAGTTGTCAAATACGAGTAACAGTGCTGAGCTTAAGCTGTTATAAAAAGTAAAAACTAGACAGGTAAGATCTCAGTGCTAACATATTATTTCTTGATGTTAATATAACAGGACTTCGGGCACTGGACTTTACCCTGCCAGTAGATAAACAAAACTTAACTGATTGGATTAAACCATTTTTTACTGACTGAAGGAAGCTAAAGAAAGCAATGAACTCACGTATCGAAGGAAGATACCCTTCAAAAGCTACAAGCCAAATTGCTCAATTAGCCAGTACGTGTCTCGGACCAGAACCAAAGACCCGACCATCTATGAAATAAATAGTTGTAAAGCTAGAACAACTTGATGCCATCAATGAACGACCAAAGGTACCAAGAGTACACCATTATAGTAGTTAGAGCTAGAGCTGCTTAATCTTTGTTTTTGTTAGTTTTAGTTTAAATCAGTCAAAGCTATAATATCTTTTCTACACTTCTATACCTTTTGAAAAAGACAAAAACTATTTGCTCCATTTATGTTGTAGTGAACTTTAGAGTAAAGGTGTAACTGACACAAGTTCAGCGGCTTGGGGTGATGCTTCAGGAGAGGGCCCGATCCTCAAGTGCTTTGGCATATTTTCGTGAATGGGTAACTAATGCGTTTACAAGTTAGCCAAAAANTGTTTTTTTACCATATTCTTTGTTTTTTTTATCTGTAATCACAATTTTCAAACAAAATAAGCACATTCAAACACTACAGTATTTCGGTATTTCCTACAACCGGTTTTATTACAAGTTTACAACTGCTTATCTGATTCTAAGTATTCGATTTCATTGTCGTAACTTTAGAAAGTGTATGTGCCTCATATTAACGGCCAGACCCTCCCTTCTTTATATACACAATTGACACTATGACTAATAGTTACGAGAAGCAATAGGGGGTGTTTGGGATAAGTAGTTGCTGAAAAAGCCCTTTGCTTTATATTAGCACTAACACGCCCCTGCAATTGAAAAGACAATAGTTACTCCCGAACACCCTCATAGTGTTTGTACCACAAGGCTTATGCTTTTGGCGGCCCAAGTTATGTATAATATGAAATGATACATATTTTTGAAATATCAACTTCGAATGGTGGGATTTGAATGCTTTTTTGGTTTTTAGTATAGAGCTGTAGTTGAGACTTGCGAAATGCACCACATATGCAAGCAATGATTGCTGCTATTGGTTAAAGTGAGGATGATGTATAATTTTATTTTATTTTCCTAAACTTAATGCGATAGATATCAGTTTGAACATAAAAAACCCTAAGTCCATGGCGAACATTAAAACCCTAATTTAATATATATTTAGATTATATATTGCGATCGCTTTATTACAAATAAAAAACATTAGCATATCGAAAGCATCTCCTTATTAATTCTCATCCAACTGATTTAATTGCATTGTTTGGGATTTTTTTTAACTATCTTCTTATTTGTCACTCGAGTACTATTATTCTTTGTTTCCATTAATGAAATCGCTTTGATAATTGGTAGGTTCAATAATGGAAGAGGAGCATGCTTTTGTCAACGCTAAACAATATCATGGCATTTCGGGTCAAGATGGTCGAGGGCTACAACATGTTAGGAAAATAAAGTAGTTAAATTCAGAAAGGTACCACTTTTATTGCTTACTCTTTGAATTTTGCACGATCACTGATATGTCATGGTAGGGAAAGGAAAGCAGGTAATCCATATGTCAAACATAATGTGATAATTCTTTTATAGCCTTCAACGGCTATTGATTATCATTCTTCGCGATACATAGTTTCATGTTTTGTGATAATTTTAATGTTGTGATCTTCTATTCTTTATTTCCTATGAAGAGCCCGTATAGCACAAGCTTATATTACTTAAAAAATGCCATCATTATATAATTACTTTTTTCTTTACTTTAAGGAATACTTGGATGTTGGAAAATGGGTGGGTAAATTAATTGGTTAATACGGATAAATGGTTGTCAAAATGAACTGGGTGACCAATAATTACCTCTTTTATTTTTTATTTTATTTTATTTTATTTTTTTGTGTGTGTGTGAGAGTTTTTTTTTTTTTAACTTATTACTCCCTAATAACAAATGTATCTGAATGCACAGAGTAGAATTGAACCAGCAGAACAAAGGGATGCAAACGCAACAAGTATAAGAAGGAATGGTTCCCGTTCAGATAGCTGGATATGCACATCCTGGAAAGACTCATTCGAGTTTTGGTTATACCTATAGCTTATTTTTTGTTAACTAAAGTTTTTTAACGATATTTATAACATTTGCTCGCCCATCGAACAAAGCATGCTTTGATACTTTGTTCTTGCGTATCACTTTGAAACTTTTTTTCACTCATATTCGACAACCGTTTGCATTCAATAAAAATTTGGTATGTTTATATCATATTTTTCGTAAACTCATTTTTTCAGAACAACAATTATAAGTCATGCCCGCCCATCGGGCGGGCTTTGAAAGCTAGTATNTATATATAAATATATATATATATATATATATATATATATATATATATATATATATATATATATATATATATATATATATATATATATATATATATATATATATATTGAAAGTTTTATATTTTTGTGTTTTGTTTTTGATAAAATATTACAAAATATTTTGGTGTTTGACTTTCTCAGTTTTTAAGAAAGTTTTTCAAATCATCAAGAGTCAAACATCGCATACCAATCTGGTGGACTAATTCAGCAAACCTTGAAGGAGGTAGTGGTTTAGTGAATAAGACTACCAGTTGTTACTGAGTACCCACGAAATATAGTTCAATATTACCCTTCTTGACATGCTCCTTGATGAAGTGATAACTGAGAGCAATATGCTTGGCGTTCAGCTTGTTTTTCCAAATCCGTCTAAGTCCAATGATGTGTTGAAGGGTGATGTTGGTAGAACGTATGCATATTAGACGGATCCAAATTGCCATGAGACGACTCTGCTATATCATGAACGGTTTGAGCCGGTGCAAATGGATTGAAGAAAGCATTTCCGTCATAATCTGCAAGTGTGGTTACTTCTTTATTTTGTTGATCAACTGCTGTAACATTGTTGTTGGAAGCAGTTTGTTCTTTTGCTGTTGGAGAATTGATTGGAGGTGCATTTGCAGCAACGGTTGTTGTTGTAGATTCATGTGTATCTTGAATTGGAATAGTATCAGGTTGTGCAGCGGAAACATTAGATACATCAGGAGCACAACATCCAAGAGTCTCATTAAACAGTTGTGAGATAACCATTAAGTTCCAAACATGATTCCAAGGTTGTTTTGTGTCGTTGGTTTAGAGAGAGAGAGTGAGAAATTGGGAGCCTTTTCTAGAGAGAGTAAGTGAAAGAAATATATGTGTATTTGCATAAAGGTCCAACCCTCACCCTTGCATGGTGAGGGGTATACATAGTTACAAGATAACACGCCTCTACTAGGCTGTGGATCGAGCTGACAGTGGGTAAAGACCCGACCCGACCCGACTCCACAAGTACTAACTAATACTAAACTACGTTCTTTCTAATATGATAAATACAACAAGCTACATGATGCTAGACAATACTCGGGGTGACCGAATCTTCTATAGGAAAAACGTATTCCTAACAATCTCCCCCTAAAGGAGGTCACCCCGGAAATTAAACATTGAATTCTGGCATCTAAATGTTTGTCGATATCTTTGTAGCTTGTAGCCGTTGATTCTTCATTGTCATGAACTTTGTGCTTTCAACAGCGGACTCTAGATGACTTGTTTAATGTGTAGGATGATCTTTGGCATTACTTCGAGTTCATCATCCAAATGAGTATCTTCAAGTCATCTTTGAGTAGAAATATCTGCATGTGATATGACCATCTTTGTGTTTGCATGCTCACACTTTTCTGGATCATGATCTTCTTCATCAGAGTTGTGGAAGCATAGTTGAAGCCCATTCAATGATCATGATTTCTTTGAATTTGATTTTTAAGTGTGAGCATGTGGTGATAATTCGGCATCTTTTCAACGATCAGCAGCAACTGCCAAGTATTCCTGCATAAGACAGTTAACAATAAAACGTCCGGTACTTATAGGTTCGAA
Source organism: Artemisia annua (assembly GCA_014162995.1). Lineage (NCBI taxonomy): Eukaryota > Viridiplantae > Streptophyta > Magnoliopsida > Asterales > Asteraceae > Artemisia > Artemisia annua. Next base: position 33,870 of record LBNU01005617.1, on the reverse strand, counting down.
ATTAGAGATCGTCAACAGCATAGTGTGAAGATTCCTTCTAATCCTTACCAAGGACGTTCCCTAACCGGATATCCTCGAGAGGGCTTACAAGATCTACCTGATTAGATCAACGATTGGGTGAGTCGCTGGAGATCACCCCACGACTGTAGACTGTTTTGAAACAGCCACGATCACTAAGTGTAACCCACAAGGAATTACCGAAGTGACCTGCTTTCAGGGCTGTTTGATGTTAACCCTGGCAGGAATTTCCACTCAATCATTGGGAAATACATATGTATATTCCCTCATAAGTGTTCTTTTTAGATAAGATCTGCGTAGGACTCAAAAATATTACAGCTGGTGTCCTTAATGTTGAACAACCAGTGTAGAAGTATCACGTGTTCCTATGAGATCTTTTGATGCATCTCGTGGCTCTAGACTCGATAAGTGCATTATTTTGGTAGTCGGAGACTGGAGTGGTGTCTCCTGTTTCAATATCAACATAGCTCGGAATGAGCGGTCGATAAATTATGAAGGGTTCCCCGTGAGAATGAAACAAGCTCTTTTGAGAGAACTTGAGTGGTTAGAAGGTTTAGTGCAGTACGTCACTGGGTCCATGACGTCTTGTCTTCAATACCGATGTTACCTTAGTAACAATCAGTAGCATATGAATTGAACCCGATTTCTGCCCTAAGGTTGAATAATGGGAGGGCTATTTCTTTTCACCCTTTCTCATTTCATTTCTTTTTAATTCTTCAACCCCTTCCTTCTCCTTTCTCATTTATCTCCTTTTTTCATAATCATACCTAAGGACTTTCTAATACTATCTATTCGGTATTGTCCTTGGATGATCCCTCCGGTTCTGGCGGATCATAGGACGGTTTTCCTAACCTTAGCCACCTTATAACTTCATGACTATCCTATGTTGCCGTTTGACCAAATCATTGAAAATTCTCTCAAAGTGTTTATGATTAAGAAACACATTTTGCTAGCACTTTGAGAGTTTTGTAATTTTCAAATGCTCCCCCTTAACATGTGCTCATAGGTTTATGATAGAAATTTGCACATGTCAGGGTGAGTTGCACTTTTGAATTGATCCACTCTTAATAGACATATACCCTAGGGACACGTTTACGTTGCTTAGTTAAAGGGATCCATTATCAGCTTTTAGGTGATAACTAGCCCTAATAACTAACTTGAAGTTGTTAACATTCCTTAAAAAGGAAGTTAGACCCGTCAAAGTATTTATCTAAGAATAGCTTCTCGAAACGGTACTTTCTACTTAGATAAATCCTTTCGAATACAAACATTTGTGTTTCGTCAATTCACGAGTCAATTCTCAGTCACACTCACATGAGATGCCAAAAAAAAAAAATTTATTCACCACAAGCCATTTTGCTCCCCCTCAATATGTGCATTGGTATACCAAAGAGTTTAGCACATATGGGAGAGCTTTACATTTATGTCCAAAAATATCACATTTAAATGAGATTTCATATTTAAATCACATTCTCTCCCCCGATCAAAAAATTTCAAATCATTTGAGATTTTGTGATCCTAATTGATTTAAATGAGTTTAGAAATATGGGAGAAAATGTGGTCAGATTTTAACATGTACTGATGATGAGTGTCACACCCTGAAAATACCTGTTATATGGCAGCGGAATGGAACCTGGGTGTAACGAACATGACATCTCATACAACGTTATATTGAACGACCTAAAGTGTCATTTTGAAAATACATCGTTTGATCATTAAAACATTCAGAGTTTATAAAATAGGTCCCATAATGGTGTTACAAGATCATGAAAACTAGTTCAACTTGATCAAACGTTGCATAAGTGCATAAATTGAAAGTTGAGACGCGTCGACTCCTCGACTCCATGTAGGTCCAAAATGCATGCCAACATGTGATGTCTTAATAACCTGAAAATACATTGCTAAAACGGTCAACAATAATGTTGGTGAGAAATCATAGGTTTATGTAAATGAATGTTATACGGTAACCTCAAGTATAGTGTGTATGACAAAAGTCAAATGAAAAAAAAAAAATGTAGTAGTACAATAGCCCTTAAGCTCATGACCTCGAAGCTAGACTGTACTAATGAAATGCCCCAAATGGAGTGCTTTGCCAAACACCCTGAATGTATGAAATGAAATGCATCCGTTTGACTGTTGGTAACCCCAACGCGGATGGAGGCGTCACCCTCAATAGATCTATCCACTCACATTCGCTTGCTCACAATTAACGGTTCATGATGTACTAAATAGGGGACTTTCATAGGCAAATGTGGTAACTTAAGCATTGTACTTGAATTTGTATACTTAGGTCCGTACAAAAATGGTGCAATGTATTCTCCCCCGTGGGATTTGAAAACAATGAAAATGTAAACGGGGCTATGAAAACTCACCTGTAGTGATGGAACACTATACTATGAAGTGAACTTGAAATATCAAGGCGCAACTCCTAGCCGCAACCTAAAATGAATGTATGTAATCTAACTTAGATTATGAAATGAATTCGTGTATGCACTTGCACTTATAATCTATACCACTCGTATTGTATCAAAATATGAATAATCACCGAAAATATAATTTATATTATCGTATTAAGTCATAATGAATATTACATATTCATATGGTGTAATTAGGGGTGAGCAAACGGACCGTATGGACCGGACCGACCGACAAAACCGACCGGACCGGACCGAACCGGACCGGACCGACCACATCCGGTCCGGTCCTCGGTCTAGGATTTTTGGCTAATTCGGTCTTCGGTCCGNAATATTACATATTCATATGGTGTAATTAGGGGTGAGCAAACGGACCGTATGGACCGGACCGACCGACAAAACCGACCGGACCGGACCGAACCGGACCGGACCGACCACATCCGGTCCGGTCCTCGGTCTAGGATTTTTGGCTAATTCGGTCTTCGGTCCGGTCGGTCCGGTTCGGTCCGGTCCGGACCGGCCAAAAAACCGAAAAAACATGCCAAATCTTGCCTATTTGGACCGGACCGGCCGAAGACCGGACCGGACCGAACCGGACCGGACCGGACCGACCACATTCGGTCTCGGTCTCGGTCCGAGTTTTTACCTTAATTCGGTCTTCGGTCTTGTCGGTCCGGTCCGGTCCGGTCCGGTCTCGGACCGATGCTCACCCTTAGGTGTAATGATGTTTTATGATAGTCGTTTGGTGAAAACATGTGAAAATATAACTTTTCGTCGTAAAATATAATACTTGTCAATTTCTGAAAATGGCCAAAAATAGCCTCGGAAAACTAGTTGTAAATCAGTGAATATTGAGAGTTAGGAAACAAAATTTGTATTTCTGGAAAGCTTAGCACTAAGCCTAAATATGTTCGGAAGTGAAGTTTTGCTCAATGTGCACAGATTTTAAGATAAATGGTCGAAAAGTATGGTGTTTAGGCCAAAACTGCCATTTCTGGGCAGTTTTTGTGAATGTTTGGATGTCTGTAGTTTACTCATTTTAAGTCCAAATGACAAACGGCTTTTTGATTTGAAAATTAGGCCATGTGCTCTAACTTTTGTTCTTTGGAGTCCCAACTCCAGAACTGAGTCATTTGACGGGAAAATGGCTCCCAACATGGGTGTTTGTGGATTTTCTGGTTTGTCTTAAAAATATACTAAGTGTTAGTGCTGATAGAAATTTTTAGTGTATATTTATCTTTGAAAATTCATAAGTAATTCGTTATAAGTCCGTTTCTTGTGTTCTTTATATCCCGAAAAGGTAAAAAGGTGAACTAACATATTTTCAATAGTTTGGTATGTTTTGACAAGGTCTAAGGCTCGTTTTTGGTCAATGAAATTTGTACATCAGCAACATATTTTTCAGAAATGTACATATATATAGTGTAACTTGTTTTTGGCATAACTTTTTCATCGTAAGTCCGTTTTTATCCGTTCTTTCGACCATGAATTCATCTAAAAGTGTATTTTCTAGTTCTTGGGTCAAAAATTAACCAAAACTTACTGAGTTTACTCAATTTTGCAAATAGGGACAGTAGTGAAATATATTGTCTTAAAAATGGTTTTTCATGGTTTATACTTGTCCAAGTCCATCACCAACAATATCAACAATCCCTTAATCTACCATACACCTTCCAAGGGTGTCATGGGTTCCCTAACATTGTTTTTCAACCATTTCTCCAAAGGTTCACAAGTCATCCAGTTTAAGAATAAAAATGATATAAAACATAGGTTTAGTGGTATAGATTTTACATGCATGTACCTAGACAATAAAAATACATAAACCTTGTAAGAAATTTGGTAGAACTTGTGAAAAATAAAATGATGAACTTACTTGGATGGTTAATAATTTTAGAAGAAAAATCCTACTAATCCATAGGTCTATATCTCAAGACCTTGTAATGGATTATATCTAGTTCTTGTAATAGAGATTGTCTTTGAAAAATTTTGTCTTCCCCTTGGTGTTGGATTTGGAATGAGCCACAAGACAAGAGAGGAGAGAAAGAACTTGTTTTTCTTTGATCAAAATTCTACACCATGCACCATGTGAAAGATTTAGATGGAATGAGGTTTATGTTGGTGTGTTTTGGGGACTACAAGTGTCCCTAAGACACTAAGGGCCGGCCACCTCTCAAGAGGTGGTGTCTTGGTCATTATTTTGCACAAAGTTATTTTTACGGGGTACCGTTTAGTGTATAGTTTGGAGCGGTTTAGCGTTTTCGGGTACCGGGTTAATTAAAATTATTTTTAATGTAACCATTGTGTCAAAATGAACTTGTAAAAATTATAAAAATATAATTTTGCAAATATCGGGTGTTTTGATAGGTAGTGCTTGGTTGGTACAAATATTGTTATAAGTTAATATAATTGAAGGTTTAAAAATATAAAACCTTAAAATATAAAATAATTAACTTTTACAATTTTAGTGGGAATATTACTAATATATAAAAATATTAGTGCCATAGTGGGAATTGTTTGGTGTATTGATTAAAAACTATAATAATATGTTAATATTTATTTGAAGATAAATAAATATATGTAACTTGAAATTATATAAATTCTACGAGTGGGATAGAATGCAAATGATGTCGTGATGAAATGTAGACTAACCCTAGTATATGAAATGTATGATGAATGATGATGTGACTTAAGCTACCCGGTTTCGTCAAATGAATATCTGTAAACCTAGTTTACGTGAAATGATGAATTAAAATCTGTGAATAGGAAAATGTCAAGACTTGGGAAAGTGACCTGAAATTGAGAATTGTGACATTCTTCCCTCCTAACAGGAATTCAGTCCCTGAATTCAGTTCATGTTGGTCTCTGGAGTGGTATTGGTGAAATGATGTGGATAATTGAGTCGCTTTTGGTGTTCCCGTACCCAAGTATACTCGGGACTTCTTCGGGAATTCCCGCGAATTTTCATGATAGAATTTGACTCTGTTTCATTGTATGACCTTACAGTCCATGATTTCTACTGGTTCTTCCACAAGGTTCAAGTTTGTCATTGAGTTGGATTTCTTCTATTGAAAGATGAGTAATTCATCGAATAATCACTTCTTGCTTGTTTCATGAATATGTGTTGGACTAGTGAATTGGGCTTTTTCCGACTTCGGTCCGTCAATAAGTGATTAGCACTTCGACCATAAAGTGCTCTCAAATGGTGTGATCCTTATGTTCATGTGATAACTATTGTTGTAAATGAATTCGGTTTATGGCAAATGGTTAGTCCAACAATTTCCAAAGTCAATCATACCTGATCTAAGCATATCTCCCTATGTTGGAATCGTTCTCTCGTTCTGACCATTGGTCTGAAGGTGATAGGTGATGCTTATACCTAGTTGGGATTCCAAAGAAAACCTTAAAATGATTGCCAAATAGGTATCGAGATTGAGTGTTTTGTTCATAATCTGTATCCGAATAAATGAATTTAAAACTTTAAGCAAACGACTTTCTAAGAAATAATTTCTTGCAAGATGTATGATTTGTATAATTGTAGTTTGGAGGAAATTCATTGAAAAGTGTAGGCATTAAAAATGATGAAATAGTCGGGTGGGTATGTTTATATGTATGCGTTGATGTCTAACATCCAGTTTGGATAATGCCTATTGGTGAGATCATGTTCACTTGAAGGTTCTATAGTCTGGTTTAAAAGGCTGGATTCATCTCTATAGTGTTGCTTAGTGAGCATTCGTATCGAAACAAATCTTGTAATTCGGTAGGCTAGTACTTTCGAGATGATAGAATCTTGACAACCAGGTCAGTGATAATTGTGATATTTCATGATTCCTGTTGAGTTTCGAATGGTCTTAAAGTATCAAGGAATTCTTCTCAAAGATGGCATGTAAAGTCTTTCTAGGAAAGTCAGTGGTAATATCCACTTATGAATTTAGTGAGTAGTGAGACTAGAGAATGGTAAATGATGGTGATAGTGAGAATGTAAGGTAGCATGCTGAGACTCGAATGTCTCGGTATCATAACTGATTATCTCCTCTGAATTGGTCTCATGTGAAATTACAGTGGAAGTCATTGCCCAATGACGGTGAATACTCCAAGAATATCGAGGAATAGTTGGCATAGGTTCATTGGTAGATGGAAAAGCATCCTACGAGTCTAAGTCTGAAGAATTATTGATAAGGTAGGTGAATGAGAACACGGCTCAATGGTAATTGTGACTTAGTGAGACTGTGATGAATGAGAGTACCATGATGTAAGTGTACTGTGTATATATATGTGTATGTTCATGAGATGTTGTGTTTATGTATTCATATGAATTTTGGCGTTTCAGAAATTTTCTTAGACTCGACCCGAACATAATCCTAACATAACTGCTCAAAGTATTCCAAAATTCACCTTTGAGTCAGACATAGGTGATCAGTCCATGTCCCACTGTCCCTGGTCGAATATAGGTGATCAGTCTATATCCTACCAAGGTTTAATGAATTTTGCAATACTTAGCTCAGCTATACTCGTAATATGTCCACGACTCCTTGAGAAAATGTTTAGACAGCAAAGGCGATGTCAAACCATTCAGTTGCAAGTCCCGCCCATACAAGACTTGTAACCTATGTTTTCATACCCCGTTGCACAACCGATGTAAAATGAATGAAAGTGACCCGTGTAATGTAGTGTACGTGATCGCACACCCAAGTGATGCCATGAATGTAGGTAATCCACACCTAAGTGATGCCATGAATGTAGGCAACAAAGTACCCAAGTAATGTAGGTATCATGCCATACCGGAGCAATGTAGGTATCTCTATACCCATGAGATGTAGGTGGTTACGCACCCGAGCTATGAACTGTATTGTGGTATAAAACCATGTAAAGTGAATATGCACTCGTGATGAAATGATGAGATGCTATGATGATGTGGTTATAGTCTAGGGTCCAAGATACAACCTAGTTCGCTATAACCTTAGCTCTGATGCCAATCTGTCACACCCTGAAAATACCTGTTATATGGCAGCGGAATGGAATACCTGGGTGTAACAAACATGACATCTCATACAAGGTTATATTGAACGACCTAAAGTGTCGTTTTGAAAATACATCGTTTGATCATTAAAACATTCAGAGTTTATAAAATAGGTCCCATAATGGTGTTACAAGATCATGAAAACTAGTTCAACTTGATCAAACGTTGCATAAGTTCATAAATTGAAAGGTGAGACGCGTCGACTCCTCGACTCCATGTAGGTCCAAAATGCATGCCAACATGTGATGTCTTAATAACCTGAAAATACATTGCTAAAACGGTCAACAATAATGTTGGTAAGAAATCATAGGTTTATGTAAATGAATGTTATACGGTAACCTCAAGTATAGTGTGTATGACAAAAGTCAAATGAAAAAAAAATGTAGTAGTACAATAGCCCTTAAGCTCATGACCCCGAAGCTAGACTGTACTAATGAAACGCCCCAAATGGAGTGCTTTGCCAAACACCCTGAATGTATGAAATGAAATGCATCCGTTTGACTGTTGGTAACCCCAACGCGGATGGAGGCGTCACCCTCAATAGATCTATCCACTCACCTTCGCTTGCTCACAATTAACGGTTCATAATGTACTAAATAGGGGACTTTCATAGGCAAATGTGGTAACTTAAGCATTGTACTTGAATTTGTATACTTAGGTCCGTACAAAAATGGTGCAATGTATTCTCCCCCGTGGGATTTGAAAACAATGAAAATGTAAACGGGGCTATGAAAACTCACCTGTAGTGATGGAACAATATACTATGAAGTGAACTTGAAATATCAAGGCGCAACTCCTAGCCGCAACTTAAAATGAATGTATGTAATCTAACTTAGATTATGAAATGAATTCGTGTATGCACTTGCACTTATAATCTATACCACTCGTATTGTATCAAAATATGAATAATCGCCGAAAATATAATTTATATTATCGTATTAAGTCATAATGAATATTACATGTTCATATGGTGTAATGATGTTTTATGATAGTCGTTTGGTGAAAACATGTGAAAATATAACTTTCCGTCATAAAATATAATACTTGTCAATTTCTGAAAATGGCCAAAAATGGCCTCGGAAAACTAGTTGTAAATCAGTGAATATTGAGAGTTAGGAAACAAAATTTGTATTTCTGGAAAGCTTAGCACCAAGCCTAAATATGTTCAGAAGTGAAGTTTTGCTCAATGTGCCCAGATTTTAAGATAAATGGTCGAAAAGTATGGTGTTTAGGCCAAAACTGCCATTTCTGGGCAGTTTTTGTGAATGTTTGGATGTCTGTAGTTTACTCATTTTAAGTCCAAATGACAAACGGCTTTTTGATTTGAAAATTAGGACATGTGCTCTAACTTTTGTTCCTTGGAGTCCCAACTCCAGAACTGAGTCATTTGACGGAAAAATGGCTCCCAACATGGGTGTTTGTGGATTTTCTGTTTTGTCTTAAAAATATACCAAGTGTTAGTGCTGATAGAAATTTTTAGTGAATATTTATAAAACATAGGTTTAGTGGTATAGATTTTACATGCATGTGCTTAGACAATAAAAATACATAAACCTTGTAAGAAATTTGGTAGAACTTGTGAAAAATAAAATGATGAACTTACTTGGATGGTTAATAATTTTAGAAGAAAAATCCTACTAATCCATAGGTCTATATCTCAAGACCTTGTAATGGATTATATCTAGTTCTTGTAATAGAGATTGTCTTTGAAAAATTTTGTCTTCCCCTTGGTGTTGGATTTGGAACGAGCCACAAGACAAGAGAGGAGAGAAAGAACTTGTTTTTCTTTGATCAAAATTCTACACCATGCACTATGTGAAAGATTTAGATGGAATGAGGTTTATGTTGGTGTTTTTTTGGGGACTACAAGTGTCCCTAAGACACTAAGGGCCGGCCACCTCTCAAGAGGTGGTGTCTTGGTCATTATTTTGCACAAAGTTATTTTTACGGGGTACCGTTTAGTGTATAGTTTTGAGCGGTTTAGCGTTTTCGGGTACCGGGTTAATTAAAAATAATTTTTAATGTAACCATTGTGTCAAAATGAACTTGTAAAAATTATAAAAATATAATTTTGCAAATATTGGTTGTTTTGATAGGTAGTGCTTGGTTGGTACAAATATTGTTATAAGTTAATATAATTGAAGGTTTAAAAATATAAAACCTTAAAATATAAAATAATTAACTTTTACAATTTTAGTGGGAATATTACTAATATATAAAAATATTAGTGCCATAGTGGGAATTGTTTGGTGTATTGATTAAAAACTATAATAATATGTTAATATTTATTTGAAGATAAATAAATATATGTAACTTGAAATTATATAAATTCTACGAGTGGGATAGAATGCAAATGATGTCGTGATGAAATGTAGACTAACCCTAGTCTATGAAATGTAAGATGAATGATAATGTGACTTAACCTACCCGGTTTCATCAAATGAATATCTGTAAACCTAGTTTACGTGAAATGATGAATTGAAATCTGTGAATAGGAAAATGTCAAGACTTGGGAAAGTGACCTGAAATTGAGAATTGTGACAATGAGACACTTATTTACTGCTGCTGGTGCACAAAGTTTTAAAAGGTGCAGAAATTTTGAGCAAATACGCTCCCCCTCAATTATGACCCGTTTTCTATTTAAAGAGCTGTAGTCATTAAGTTGAGCGGCAAGGTATTTGTAAAAATTTAAGTCCAATGGCCACCTTGTAAACCACAAAAAACTCTCTTGAAAAATCATAGACGAGAGAGATTTTGGGATGAAAGAAGACTTCTCTTCTTTTACAAGAAATGATGCACTGAAACGTACATAATTTCGGTGAAACATGGATATAAAGTAATCCATGCCCGAGTGAACTTCACCCGGTGGGAGGAAAAACCGCCTTTTTGGAGACTAGTTTTCCCATACTTAAGAACGGGTTGCTATATGAAGTAATAGCAAGCCGATAAGACATGTTTTAATTATTTATTATAACTTCCGCTCGAGCTTCATTTAAAATTCCGTGTCATTATTGAATGACATTTCTAGAATCTTAAATGTTATCGATAAACAGAAGACATGCCTAAGGTGAAACTATTTTTGGTATTTTTGTATTTTTCAGATTTTTATGTTTTTTCTAGGTTTTATAATTTTGTATTTTCTTTTTGGTTTTAAAGTTATGTACATGGATATGCGAAGCAAATCCATTACTCATCCCTTTCTTCCTGAAGACTTTTGAGTGATTCAGGAGTGGTACTTAATGCGTGTGATGTGTCGTTGCGGTTTAGCAGTTTAATGGCTACTCAAGTTTTACATTTATATTTAGCCGACTTATCAATAACACACACACTTAACAAGCAGTGTACCCGGCAGTTTGCATATAATGGTAAGCAGAGTGTCGATCACTAAGAGTGGAACGTATTACCTAATTATCCTAATCAGTATTTTAATATCTAAGTTAGCTTTATAGTCTAATCTAATGATAGGGGGTTCAGCCTGAGAGACTGCCACGGTTTGGTTATCTAATGAAACAGTAAATACTAATGAGAACAAATCAGCGAATAGCATACACGTAAATAGATAAATAGTAGAGACAATAAGAAGACCTGTCCTAATAATTAAGATAGCTTGTCACTTGTTTTATTGCTAGTTTTATATGAAGTGTATAAAATTAATCCGTACTCGTTGGCTATTATATCAGCGGGTAAACCCTTAATAATTACTTATGAATATCCTACTCATCCAAAGACATCGGTGTAAGTAGGCGAGGAAGGAGTATGGCGGCTCAGCAGTGCTCAGCTAGACACATAGGTAATCAATGCACTAATATAAGGGAACCAAAGACATCAAACATATAAACTTTAATCGAAGGGAAAGCAATTTTAAGGCGGGCATTTGATTATTGCGTACTCACAAACTACCGGCCATCAATCCTGATGGATTCAAAGCTTACTATTACAATAAAACAAAACTACTTAATGAATTAAATACATGCAGGACTTTCTTACAGCTCTAAGATCTTCGTTTGGGGTGTGTCTTGTGTTGCTTGTTCGTTTGAATTCATCTCCTTAGGGTTATGGTGCACACCAAATTCGTCTAGGTCTTGGGGTATTTATAGTTTCTGTCTTAGGGTACGATGCGGCGCATGTAATGATGAGATGTGGCGCATTGACTTAACTTCACGTGGGGTCCTAGCTTATTATATTCTGGAATATTCGTACACCGCCTTTAGATGCGGCGTAACTTGAATCTTTATGCGGCGCATGTCCTTCAGTTGTTCTGGATTGTTTCTGGTGAAGTCTTGATAGTGATACGCCGTATGTCAATTGTGTAATGCGGTGTAACTGGAGTATAACGAGCTTGATCTTCTTCTTTGACCAGAGTTTCATATGCGGCGCATGGTAGAATTCCATGCGGCGCATTCTTCAAAGTCAGGCAATGGTCTTCGAATTCATCTAAGTATGATATTGCGGCGTATCTGTTGAGTTAGATACGGCGCATCTTCTGGGTTTCAGTAGACTTTTGACATCTTGCTCAGTTTGCTCCGTAATTAGTCCAAAATCGCCAAGTTTTACCTTTTACCTGTTTTTACCTGAGAATCACTAAAGTAAACATTAAAGCATCGATTCTCATACATAATAAGGTAAAACAAGTTAAATAAATAGGATAAATGATGCTAATAAAATGTACTTATTTGAGTTCATCAATACTCTTCATTCCAAGACATGGGAGAATGAATTGATACCGTTCTCTTGGTAGTACCTTTGTGAAGATGTCAGCCAGCTGAAACTCTGTCCTCACGAAGTAAAGTTTCACAATCCCCTTTTCCACTTGTTCTCTAATGAAATGATGTCGAATATCAATGTGCTTTGATCTGGAGTGCTGGACGTTGTTGCAGCAAAGAGCAATTGCACTTTTGTTGTCACAGTACATCGGAATTTTGTTGTACACAAAGCCATAGTCAGACAATTGCGATTTCATCCATAGGATTAGAGCGCAACAAGATGACATGGCAATGTATTCAGCCTCAGTGGAGGATATTGATGTACTCATTTGTCTCTTTGATGACCAGCTAACAAGCTTATCTCCTAGAAATTGAGCCCCACCTGAAGTACTTCGACGAGTGTCTTGACAACCCACATGATCAGCATCTGAGTAGGCAATGAGAGCCATAGCAGTGTCTTTAGGGTACCAGAGACCCATGTGAATAGTCCTTTGAAGATACCTGAAGACTCTTTTGACTGCTTCTAAATGCTTTTTGGTAGGTTTTTATTGATATCGAGCACACATGCATACAGCAAATAGAAGATCTGGCCAACTAGCAGTGAGGTACATTAAGGATCCAATCATGCTGCAGTACTTAGTTTGGTCAATTGGAGTCCCCACAACGTCCTCATCCAATTTCGATCTCTCTACCATCGGAGTGTCAACTGAGTCACATAATTCAAATCCAAATTTCTTCAAGATTTCCGTAGCATACTTGGATTGATTGATGAAAATGCCGTTGGGATTTTGAGAGATTTGCAACCCCAAGAAAAATGACATTTGTCCCATCATGGACATTTGGAACTCGGAACTCATCTCTTGTGAAAAATGATCACATTCCATAGGATTAGAAGAAGCAAAGATAATGTCATCTACATAAATATGAACATGAAGTAGATGCTTGCCTGACTTTCTGGTGAATAGTGTAGGATCAACAACACCCTTCGTGAATTTGTTGGCTAGAAGGAACTTGGATAGAGTTTCATACCAAGCTCTGGGTGCCTGCTTAAGTCCATACAGTGCCTTCTTCAAGCGATAGACATGATTAGGATGTTCAGGGTCCACAAACCCTTCAGGTTGACTTACATAGACCTCCTCCTTCAAGTGACCATTTAGAAATGCAGTATTTACATCCATTTGGTAAACAATCATATTCTGACTGGCTGCGTTTGTAAGAAAAATCCCGATGGCTTCAATTCTAGCAACGTGTGCAAATGATTCTTCAAAATCTATACCCTCTTCTTGTCTGTATCCTTTGGCCACTAGCCAAGCCTTGTTTTTCAGAACCTCACCATCTTCATCAAGCTTCACTTTGAAGATCCACTTTAGAGCGATAACCATAGCACAGTCTGGAGGAGGCACTAATTCCCATACATCAAGTCGGTCAAACTCATGAATTTCATCTTGCATTGCATTGAACCAGGACTCTTTAGTCAATGCTTCTTTGAAGTCCTTTGGTTCTGCTTTAGATAGTATGGAATTGAAGAAGCACCACAAGGCATCGTTGGCAAGTTGTCTACGTATGGATACCGGGCGAGATGGATTTCCAATGATGTTGTCAATTGGATGATCGTTTGTCCATTTTCTGAGATGCTCATGATGTTGAGGATTGCGAACTGAAGTAGCCGTATTTGAGTCCTCTGAAGAAGTTGCCACATTGGAGGGTTCAGGAGCAAATATGTTGACAAATGGTTTATCAGCAGGTTGAGGAAAGGGATTCACTTCAAAAGAGTTATCAGATGCAGTTCCTTGATGTTCTGAAGAAGATTGATCATTGGATGTGGGTTGAGTATGGCTAGATGATGGAGCATCTTGACTCAAGGAGATAGAAACGGATGGCCCATTTGTATCTTGAAGTGCATCATTAGCAGCAACATTAGGACCAATGACTCGCGGTTCCAGCTTGATGAACTGTTGGGGTTCAAAATACTCATCAACATTGGATCAAATAACTTCTTGAATTCCTCACTAGTGGGGGGTACATAAGGAGCAGCAGTAGTGGAAGACTGTACAAGCCCTGAACTGATTGGTCCAGGTGTCAAAAGATTAGGTGCGGGTCCAGAATTGGAGTGTTCAGGAGCCGTTTGCTCAGACAGCTCATCAAACATGACATGAATGGTTTCCATGATTTGTCGGGTTCTTTTGTTATAGATTCGGTAACCCTTCTTATCTGGTGCATAACCAACAGATCCCAATATCAGCTTTTGCCTTTAGTTTTCCCAAGTCTTCACTATCATTAGTTGGGTAGCACAATGCACCAAACACTCGTAGAAATGAAAGATCAGGTTTTTAGTCGTGCACCAGCTCATAGGGGGTTTTGCCGTGAAGAGGATGAATCAGTGATCGGTTTTGGGTGTAGCAAGCAGTTGCAATTGCCTCTCCCCAGAGGAACATAGGAGATTTAGAAAATATCAGCAAGGTTCAAGCAGCCTCTACAAGGGTACGGTTTCGTCTTTCAACGACTCCATTCTGCTGAGGTGTTCGTGGTATACTCCTTTGATGACTTATTCCAAGCTTTTCATAAAATTGAATGAGTTGCTTGTTGACATACTCAGTTCCATTGTCTGTGCGAACGAAACTAACAGTTTTATTGAGTCCAACTTGTAGCTGCTTGATAAGTTTAATGATGATCTCTGGTGTCTTATCCTTGGATCTCAAAAACTTTACCCATGTAAACCGAGAGTAGTCGTCAACGATCACTAACACATATCTCTTCCCAAAGATGTTTTGTACTCTCATTAGTCCACACAGATCCATGTGAAGGTTATGAAGAACTTCTGTAATGGTGTTGATTGATTTGGGTTTGTGTGTTTTTTTCTTGCTTTTACCCAGCTGACAAGCAGAGCAAAGATGATCTTTTTCATATTTCAGCCGGGGCATGCCTCGAACAAGATCTTTACCAGTAAGCTTATTGATGTTACCGAAGTTCAAGTGATTCAAACGATGATGCCACAGCCATGACTTGTTCTTTGACGCCTTGGATAATAAGCAAATAGGTGATGACCACATCATGTTTTCAATGGATATAGTGTAGAGGTTTGTGCCACGACTACCTTTTAGAAGGTCCACACCATCCAATTCTCTAACAAAGCAAGTGTGTTTTCTGAAGGCTACTTCAAGAACGGAGTCACAAAATTGACCAACAGAGAATAGATTGTGCCCAAGCCCTTCTACTTAGTATACTCCAGAAATCACGCTGTCACCAAACACATAATCGCCATAACCCATTATAGCACCAAAATGATCATTCCCGAATCTAATAGTCCCGATGAACTTTTTCACGAAATTTCTGAGCCGTGAGCGATCCCCATTCATATGTTTTGAGCAGCCTGAGTCCAATTACCAAAGGACGATTTGTACGACCTGCATTTGAAACCAGACAGATATGGATAACTGAAAAACGTGGATCCCCAAGCACAAGTGGGGTCCAATTGGTTAGCACAAGCATATTCACTGAAGACAGAAGTGGAAAGTTCAGTGGTATCATTATGCATATCTTTACTCGTGGGTGCACTGGACCTATGGTTAACGCATTGTGTCACTAGAGGAAAAGTCCTACCAGTTGCCTTCCATACCCTAACATTTGAAAGCTTAAGATTGGGCAGTTTAGTTACGGGGTAATGATTTCCTAAAGTGAACTTTCTTCCATTAGGTCTCCAATGATAACCAACAGTAGTGAATTTTTTCCCTGTAGCTTTCCGAAAACGTTTTTCCAGTTTATGTTTCATAGCATTATTAACCGGGAGTAACTTAGAAGCATTCAAAAATGTCTTAACACACTCATCATGATTACCAGAAATTAAACAGTCATTACAGATCTTACAAGTAGCATCAGAATTCGAATTAATTACAGTACACCTACAGCTAATACTAGAATCAACACGATTCATAACATTCAGATCAATCTTTTTGTTCCTAAGGTGGTCTTCTACTTTCTTCCCTTGAGCACTCTTAGCTGGCGAAGTCCTATCATTCCTTGTATTGCAACTAGGCTTTGACCCGCTAGCTTTAGCGTCAATGTTTACTCCTGTAGTATTAATGATGGGAACATTAGATTGTTGCACTACTGTTTGTTTTCGGGTAAGTGGTGTGTTAAGTTCAGATGATGTCCAAGGCACATTAAAAGTGACATGCTTGTTCTTAATCTTAGAAGAAGATACATTAAGCTTATCTCGCATGCTGACAGCTTTGGGACATGTACCAATGGCATAATCTAAGAGTTCATGTGATCTGTTGGTGAGGAAACATACATCAAAGATGGTGTTATCAGCAAGTCTCATATTCTATACTCTTCAATGCTCTCACGAAGCATGTCAAGGCAATCCTTAAGATATCTAAGGTACTCACTATGGACTAACTCATTATTCCTAAGAGGAAGCAGAATATTTACGGCATCACATGCATAACTTTTACATTTACAGACCTTGGAGAGAACATTATCACATGCAGTGACAGGCATTTTCCCTTTCACCTGAGTCTTTAGATTCTCAATTTCCTTTAACAAAGACGTTATTTTTTCATTGGTTTTGTCACATGTGATCTTAATCGAATCATATAACTCTTTGTAGTGTTGTTTGACTTTTGAGTTTTCAGCTTGAAAATAATCATTTTCGTATTTGAGATGGTTGATGATGTTTTGAAGTTGAAAATTCTGAGAATCTAAAGGCGGAGGTTTCTGGGATTCAATCACATCACTCTTATTAGCCTTTAATTGGGCAATGTGAGCTTGAATTTTTTCATCCCGTTTGGCTAATTCAAAATATGCATCAAATTCAGGAGCATCCGAGGATGTCTTGGCATTTGTAATTTTAATTCTTTCTTCCAAATGTTGATATCTTAATTGCAAATTAAGATTATCAACTTCTAGTTTCGAAAAATGCCTGACCATGTTATCATGATCATCGTTTTGAATTTTTTCTTGCAATTTTAAATTCTCCCCCTCAAGCTCAACAACACGATTCTGAAAAATATTTAATGCAACAGACATTTCATGAAATTGGCAAGCAGTTAATGAAGAATCAGTGGCAATATAAAACACATCTTAAGCAATGCATTTAGCAATCAAAGTATCATTCATGATAAGAGCATTCTTCCTCGCAATTTCACTATGTTGAAGGTCTATGGCAGTTTGTTTTCCCTCATGTTCCAAATTTTTAAACACATCTTTCATTTCTTTTATCTCAGATTCAAGAGACATTTGCATGCCCTCAAAGTGTTCTTTGATTAGTTTAAAAAATGGAACGACTTCAGTTAGGTAACACTCTTTTGTTAATTCAAAACCCCTTTCACCCTTAGTGATTCCCGTTGGTGTAATTCTCTTTTTACATGTTTTGTCAAAATCAACAAATGTTTGATAAAGAACGTAGATGCTAATAAGAGTTTTACATTGTGTGGGAAGAGCTAACTGAACTAGGTGCATCGGTGTATTGGGAGGATACACCGTTGGGGTAGCAAACTTAAGAGGAGTTATGGCCTTATGTTTTTCAGCTTACATTTTCTCTATGTCTAAAGGCCAAAAAATCTGTTCTGGTGTTAACCTAGTTTGGGGTACAAAAACGGTCAATCGATTCTGTTCATAGTAATTATGGGGTTTGATGTTGACACGTTTTTTAATGCACTTGGGATCCTTCATTTTATCCTCTAATCTTACTCTATTAACTGATTCTGTCTCATCAATCTCCTCAGTATTAGGCACATCAGGGGGGGTATGATTAGGCGTAAGCATCACATTAGCATCATATAAGGCAGGTTGAGAGGCACTAATGCACCTAAGAAAATTAGTTTTAGGCACTCCTAGATCCTTATTGATATGTTCATCACGCAACTTAATGTGCTTATGCATCATTTGAGCAGTTTGAATGGTTTGCCCTTGTGTGTACAACTTATTTTCAAGCTTGTTCTTTAACGCTTTAAGATTGGAAAAATCATTTAAGAGTTTAGTTTCTTTACTTTGAAAATCAAGTTTTAGTGTGGTTACACTTTCCTAAATCTCATGTTTTTGTTTAACAGTTTGATCAATTTGATTTTGTAAAGATTTTATCTCCATTCTTAAAGCTTCTTCCTTTATGTTTCTTTCGGTAATATATGTACACATTTGCCAATCCATTTTCTGCTCACGTTCGGTTAACTCAAATTTTGCACGTTGTTGATACATATTCACCTGATCTTTAAGAATATTAATCCTAGTAGTCAAGGTATCATCAGGCACGTCAGCAGTGTATTCATCCAATTCACACATATCATTATCAACCGAGGATTCAACACTTGGGTACAACAGATTTGACGTTGTGATTCATATATTGTTCATATGGGATAACATTGCTATTTCCCATATTAGCAGTATTTGATTCAACACCGCTTGTTTGTTTTACTTTGTTATGAATCCTTTGTTCATGCTTCACATTATCTACACATGCAACGGAAGATGCTCGACTAAGTACATCAGTTTCTTTGTTGTGATCCACTTGTTGTTGAATTGGGGTAACATTGCTGCTTTCCAAATCAACATCATCTGGCATGACAACATTAGTTTGATGTATTTCATTGAGAATCTTCGGTTCATCACACATTTCGTATGTGTCATACAACTTTAGTACCTCAGATATGATGGATGAGTTGGGGGAACCAGATTGTTGCAGTGATGTGACTGCAGATGATAGATTTGCCATGAAGATGGTTTGTGCAGTGGGTTCATCATCAACATTAGAATCAAAAGCATCACAATCTTCGGCCTGGAAGATGTTTGGATCGTTGAGAGCTAGATCCTGAACTGGTTGATCATCCAAATCGGCATCAAATGTGTTCGCTTCATCTCCCGCAAGAAACAGTTGTTGCTCCTCATCCAACAATACTCCATTCTCTTGTGCTTGCATCAGCAACATCTTATCCTTGAAGTAATCAGAGTTCTGAGGATGTTTTGGTTGAGTGCAGTTCCTGGAAATGTGGCCTAACCCACCACAGTTGTAACATTTTGGTTGTCTTCCCTGTCCTTGATTGGCATTCCCCATCCTATTCTGAGCATTACCCCGAACTCCATTCCTTTGGTTGACATTTTGCCTTCCTTGAACCACAACACGCCCATCTTCTACAACAGCAAGATTACGTGGGTTAGATGATGTTCTGAGTTGGTTATTGGTTTGAGGAAGTGCAGTTCTAAAATGTTGAACCAGCAGTGAGACTTGGTTGGAGAGATTATCAATCCTTTTGTTAATGTGAGAGTTCCCTGAGTCTGGTAGAGTATTCTTGACATTTGGTGATTGCATGGATGATTGGCCAAGGGCAGACTGATTATGTGTTGCTTGTGTAAGGGGGTGACTGATTGAATCAAGTGAAGATTGGTTGAGCCCCTGAACACTGGAGATGAGAGCAAGAGGGTCATTTGAGGGATTGAATTTCTCTCTCAGCTGACAGTCATACATTGCATGCTTCTCATGTTGTTGCAAGTAAGCATAGAGTTGTTCATAGTTGGTGTTTCTGAGTCCTTTGTTTAGTTTCACAGATGTGACAAACCGATCCCATTCTGGTGACATGTTGTTAACAAACTTTGAGTTGAGTTGGATGTTAAGCATTGTCATTCTGATCATTCTCATGTCATTCACAAGCTTGTGGAATCTGACATAGTAATCTGTGATGTTTTCACCGGGGTTCATCTTGAAGTGCTCGAATTCATCATACAACTGAGACTCACGATCTTCTTTGGTAAGTTCTGAACCAGCTAGCAGCATTTTGACATTGTCCCAAACAGCTTTGGCCTCTGTGTTGAAGTTAATGAGTTTGTAGATGTCCTTGGGTAATCCCTGTATCACAATTTTTCAATCTCGAATATCAGCATCATAGCATTTCTTTTCAGCTTCATTAAGATCATTGTAAGTACGAGGTCTGTCAATTCCAAAGGTGACTGTTCCATCTTCACTGGTAGAAATAACATCTCTTGTGGTACCCATTTGAAATGGTCCTTCATCAATCGATCTCAAGATGTTCTCACCATTTTCCTTGCCCTGACAATACAGACGTATTCTTTAGGACCATGATTCATAGTTAGTCCTGTCGAGCATAGGAGGTCGGGTATCGGACCCAGCAGCTTGGATGTCATCAATTGAAGCTGTAGTTTTCATGGGGTAGTCTCAAACGGGATTTTACAACTCTTGAGACTTAAACCGAGAAATCGATTCTTTCCCGGGATTTTACTAAAGTCAACAGAGAAAACCGAAAGACGTACTATGCAAAATGGACTTATAATGAGAACTTAGATAAGTTACAATTTGTGCTAAGTGTCAAGTCGCGACAAGTCAAGTAACAATATATCCGATTGTGATAAGTCAAGCCGTAAGAGTTAACTCACAACGTCAAATCACACTCAGATTAATCGAAACGACTTAAGTTACAACGATTCACAAAACACAAGTAGTTTACGAATCAAAAGAATCTCAAGCTGAGTTAATCGCTAAACACCACTATAAATCAAGAACTAATCACTGAAGAAGAAAGATAATCGCTACCCCTGAGATAATCGCTAGAGAAACCTAATCGCTGAAGAGTTAATCGCTACAACCAACCAATCGCTAAAAAGCTAATCACTGATGAAGTAATCGCTAAATACAGGCAATCGCTAAAAAGCTAATCGCTGGATATAGGTAAACGCTAGTCAGGATCTAATCGCAGCAGAGAGCTAATTGCTGAATGAGATAAACGCTAAACTCAGCAAATCGCTAAAAAGCTAATCGCTGAACTTAGATAATCCGTAAACACTAACGGACAGCGTGTACTAATCGCTATCACAAAAGTCCAAACTAGTCGCTATCTAGCGATTTGTCCAGTTGTCCAAAAATAGCAAACCACACTTAATTGCTAGAGCTAAACGCTACACAGCCCGAGTTAAACGCTACGAAGAATATCCACAGAAGACTTAATCGCTAACAAGAAAACGACCAAGAATCATTCACACCTCCTAACTAACGAAAGATATGACCTTTCCAACTGAAGAACTATGTAACTATAACACCACTAATCACGAAAGTACATCCAAAACACTTCAAATAACATGAGCTAGATCAAACCAAGATGTTTACCTAAGAAACTATTCTAACCAACGAAAACCACAAAAACTAACCAAAAATCCATGAATCCAAGGCCCTAAGATGAAACCTAGGCTCTTGATACCAATTGTGAGATAACCATTAAGTTCCAAACATGATTCCAAGGTTGTTTTGTGTCGTTGGTTTAGAGAGAGAGAGAGTGAGAAATTGGGAGCCTTTTCTAGAGAGAGAAAGCGAAAGAAATATATGTGTATTACCTTAAAGGTCCAACCCTCACCCTTGCATGGTGAGGAGTATATATAGTTACAAGATAACACGCCTCTACTAGGCTGTGGATCGAGCTGACAGTGGGTAAAGACCCGACCCGACTCCATAAGTACTAACTAATACTAAACTACGTTCTTTCTAATATGATAAATACTACGAGCTACATGATGCTAAACAATACTCGAGGTGACCGAATCTTCTATAGGAAAAACGTATTCCTAACAACAATAGAGAGAAAAAGGTTTCCAATTGTTGACGATTAAGTTCCAATGGTGGTGCAGCTGTTTGATCATGAAAATTAAGACAGTTGGTTGCGGGTCCTAAGCTGTTTTGCTCAGAAGCCATAACATTAAGCTCGGGTCCGAAACTGAGTTGTTCCGAAGCCATCATTTAAGTACGGGTTTCGTACTTAAGTATACGAAAGCCATAACTGTTGTATCTGCAAAAAAAAAAGGAAGAGACAAAACATAGAACACGGATCCCCAAGTGCAATTGGGTTCCAGATGTTAGAAGCATAAAGTTGTAGTGTCAATTATCTTCTTGACACCTGAATGCACTATTTCTATGGTTTTCTTTGTCGCCTCAGAGGTAGATGCTATGGAGTTCCCATTACATCTGGTGCAGATGTCTAAAATCTTTCCTATAGGAATCCACCTAAGACCACTTGATTTGAAAATTCTACCCGTGGGTATCCACCTAAGCTTAGATCTAGGAGAAGTTTTCATTTTAGATGCAGCGGAATGAAATGTGGGAGCATCATTTGGGTTGAGAAAACCTATATCCTATATTGATCCATTTCTTAGATTTCATAATTATGTATTTTGGTTCAACGGGTTTGTTTATCTTAGTCGATTGTCCCTTTGTAAGTGAGTTCACTTCTTGAAGATATTTTGACACACAGACTTCATGATTAGCTTGAAAGATACATTTCTGACACGCAGGACAGACAGATTCAGTATTTTTGTTAAAAACAAAAAGTTTAGCTTTGTCCTTACACGCGATTGAAAACTGTTTAGTTTTTGAAAAAGAATTTGAACTCCTAGAGTGGGCTTCTCTATGCACATCTTGATTGTTTACGCAACTACTCTTAGATGCTAGCCAATTCCTATAAGTTTGTTGAGTGCTCTTAGGTTTTTGTTTGCTACTACTAGCAGTGTTCAGTAATACAGTGGAAGGCATCACATGAGGTTTTGAACCTAGAATTCCATCCTTTTTAAGTAGTGCCTTTTTCCTAGCCTTTTCTAGATCGTAGTTCTTGTACATGTCATTTTTGCCATAAGACTCTTTACTTTTAATGCTCGTTTTAGACACTGTTGTTGAACTAATCCTAGATGAGCCAGGAACAATCACGTGTTGAGGTTTAGCAGAAACATATGCATTTTCCTTAGGCCAAGAATGTGGAGTGACTGGTTTTGTCAAATTGTTTTTATCAAAAACTTGGGAGGCAATCCNCATCCTTTTTAAGTAGTGCCTTTTTCCTAGCCTTTTCTAGATCGTAGTTCTTGTACATGTCATTTTTGCCATAAGACTCTTTACTTTTAATGCTCGTTTTAGACACTGTTGTTGAACTAATCCTAGATGAGCCAGGAACAATCACGTGTTGAGGTTTAGCAGAAACATATGCATTTTCCTTAGGCCAAGAATGTGGAGTGACTGGTTTTGTCAAATTGTTTTTATCAAAAACTTGGGAGGCAATCCGAGATTTTGAAAATTTAGGTCGTTAAGATTTATAGGCAGTTGGTTGTCTAACCACTGATTTGTTTCTGATAGGTTGTAGAGTCCTTTCCCCAAGCTTGATGGTTTTGAAAACTTAGTATCCACATTATGGCCTGTCAATCTTCTTAAATTGTTTTGCAATGCAGCATGTGCAAACACCTTTGCTTGAATTTGACCTTTTAAAAGCTCATTTTCATTAACTAATGTTTCCATACGTTTACTTTGTTCATTCAAAATTTAACCATTATTGCCCGAAGTTAGAGATTCATTTTGCAGTTTAAGTTCAAGTGAGATGCAATGTGCCTCTAATTTTGAAAAATCTTTTTGAAACTGGGCCAATGGTCTTTTTGAGACAAGTATTTTCAAGATCAAGAGTTTGGTTTGATGGTACATTTGTTTTATTTAATGAATCAAGCAAAGGTTGTTTGACAAGATGTGGGTCAACATTCTGATCAACCCCTCCTTCATTTCTGAATTCAGGTTGTTCAGTAAGTTGGCATTCAAGAGCAGATATATTATGATTAACAATTGAATGTACCTCAGCCATTGGCTCTTTGTCAAAGATGGGCTCCGTATCATAGATGGGTCTGATATCTGCACAATCAGCATTTGTATCATTCCCCGATCTGTTGCTGTCATCCTCAGCCATTGGCTCTTTGTCAAATATGGGCTCTGTATCATCCTGCCTTTCAGATTCTGCTGCTATCATAGCTTGTTCTTCCTGATTAACAGTTGATTGTACCTTATGGATAATATCTGCATCGTCAGCATCAATGTCATCCACTAATCTGCTGTAGTCATCCTGCTTTTCTGATTCTGTCCCACTGCTTTCTGTAACAACCAAATTAGCTTCCAATGCTTTAACCGTATTAGCTTGCTCTTCTTGAGTCTGCAATTTACTTTCATTCACCCTTCTGTTAAACTCTCTTTCGTGAAGTATTCTTTCAGTAATCAACTTTTCAATAGAATCCATTAGTTGGAGCAGTATATCTTTGAAATTTTGAAAACCGAGTCGAGTGTATTCAAGAAAATACTTGCTTGCTATGAGAGAGTCATAGTCCGAATATAGCCTCGTACGGATGAATTGCTGAAACTGTTTCTTAAGTACACAAAAGGCAGCCGTGGATCCATTCTCGTGAAGTTCTTCTTTGTTAAGTTGATTTTCAAGTTGGTTCATGTTGAGGAACATCATATGAGTGAAAATCTCAATGTCTTCACCAAAGAGTGATGGAAATGCCCGTTTGAATTGATACTTGAAACGAGTTCCTGCTAAGTCTTTGTTTGAGAGGACCTTAAGGTGTGAATGAAGTAATCTAAAAGATGCCATGCATTTCTCTTTGCTTAATTTCACAAATTTATCTTCAGAATCATCAGTAGTTTGTGTGAGGTACATTTGGTCATTTGATCCATCAGTGACATAAAATGGACCTGTATCATTCATGTGAACTTCCTGCATGTTTGCCATTAACATCACATCTGCTGTATTGGGCTCCAGGTCTTCATATTCATCTTCAGATGGAATATCTGCCATAAAACTTTGCAAAACAACATTGAGATTACCCCCTTCATAAATGTCTTCCGTATGTGCCACAAATGCCATGCTTGGTTCGATAAGATCTTCTTCATCATCAATATCTTCCATTGTGTTTAAGCATTCAGAAGTTGAAGTCATAACGCCTTTGCCTTTCACAGTAGATACTTGTCCAAGCTTCACTTGATTTTGTAGAAGAGATTGCATATGAGCATTTAGTATTGCAGGATGGTACTGTGGAATGAAGATAGGCTCAGGTGCATTCGGAGGATTAAAGAAGAGACCAGTTGAGGTGTAAATTAAGGATCCATGGTTAACAGCTGGGGATGGTGGAGCAGGGAGAATGTGAGAGGAGAAAGAGTCATGAAAGAATTTGATGGAGATGGATATTGGAAAGAGATCAGTGGGGAAGATGTGAGAATTTATGGCAAAAAGAGAGTGTGGAAAATTAAGAACCCCGTGTTGCAGCTCATTTACAAAATCTTGGTAAAATCTATCTTTCACAGGAGTCATTATGAGTAGTATGTGATTGATGATGATATATGGATTCTTCATGCCTTTGACAAGAAACACCCTGAGTCCCACCTTAATGTAGTCTGGTTGATAGCTCAGCATTTGAGGAGTGTGGCTGTGATACCAGGAGGAACAAGGATATGTGGTGGGCATCTGGTCAGCAGGTTGGCAAAAAGCTTGGGGATAATACTTGAAGGAGACATGGAGATGTTGGGAAGAAAGGTGAAAGCTGGAGCTGTTGGGATGAAGGATTTGGAGTACCTGAGGAGTAGTGAGACGGGGAAGCTAAAGAACTTGCCAGAGGTCGTAGAGGAGGAACCTTTGGATGAAAAGCACACCACCACCACCACAGAACAACAGCAGCAGCAGCAGAACACCCCGCCGCACTTGGAATGAAGTGTGGCGTACTTGGAGGTTGGACCAGTGATCTGGTCATTTGAAACATTTTAAGACAATTTTATTCGTATGGTCTGTAACGAATGCCTCTGTTGGCATTCAAACAATTTGTGTTGGTATCTGGGAAACAAAACAATGGTATGGGGGAACAAGAACAAGATGGAACAATAACTATAACTATCTATATATCTATATGCATAACTAAGTAATAATAATAATATATATCTAATCTTTTGATTATATTTGTGTGCTTGTGTTTGCTTGTTTTGTTTTTGAATGTGTGCAGGTTTGAATTTAGTACGAAGCATTCAACCTTACTTCGTACAATTTTGCTGAATTTGTCTTATAGTAAAGTAACTCATTCCCATGTCTCTATTTTATTTATAATTCTGTCACATTGAGGACAATGTTCATAATAAGTATGGGGGGTGAGATAAATTGGAATGAATTTTAAATAAAAAAAAAACACATATTTTTAAATAAATGTGCGACGGTTTTGCAACATAGTGCGCCGCACTTATTATATATTTTGGAAAAATAATCGAGTTAAATCATTTATGCTAATTCGACTCGGAATTGATAACGTGCTAGCATATTCATAAACCATTACCACTTAAAATGTGAGGAATTTTCAGCCTAATGCCCTTATTAAAGGCTTGTTTCTTTGTTTATGAGTGTGCCGATGTTTTATTTATTCTAGAACTTGTACTTAAAATCTTTACGAGACCGTTGTAAGATCGCGCATTCGTGTGATATAAGAAATTTTAAATGATAAGAGGCAAACTTAGGATTTACACCAAATAGCCATTCAATAAAAATTATATTAGTAACCATATCGATTATCTAATTTCCTATATAAACCTTTTATAGCGCTTATCTTTAGTGCTAGATACCACTAGAACAACATTCTGAGCCTATCTATTTCGTTTCTTACATCCACTATAAAAAGAAAAAAATATATATATATATACACACTTTAGCCTTTCTAAACCTATGAACCTTGTTGGATGTCCCCAAAAGAAAAAAAATAATCACGGACTATGCTGTTTTGAAAGAAATGCGAAGGTTGCAAACTTTTAGTTTTTATCGAAGTGGTATTTTTATCGTAAGTATGGGGGGAAAACAAATATTTCCCAAGAAAAAAAAAGAGAAGAAGAAGAAAAGAAAATATATATATATATATATATGAGGCGGAATAAAAGTGTTGGCGGAATATGTGCCAAACGGAGACGTTTGGTTTCCAGGCGGCGGTTTTTCATAAAATCGAGGGGATAAGTAGAACTAGAGATGATGATATGAAAACGTTAAAACTATAAGAAATGGCAAACTAAGTCCTCCTTCTTTTAAACTATCACTATAAATTAGGGGTGTTGATCGGTTCAGTTATCGGGTTGTTCGATTCGTTAAATGGGTTATCTTTTTATTCGGATCATTAAACACAAAAATGTGTAAAGACATATGAAAACAGACGTAAACGGACAAAAACAGACGTAAACGGCCAAAAACGGACTAAACCGGTAGAAAACGTGTAAGCAAGTAACAAAAGGTATGAAACGTAAGAAAATGTACGATAATGTGTAAAACAGACATAAACGTATGAAAACGGAGGAAAACATGTAAAATAGTTGGAAACGGCTATAAACTGACGAAAACGGACAAAAACCTGTAGAAACGGTCTAAACATAAAAAAAACTGGCGAGAACGTGTAAACACGGACGAAAACATGTAAACACGGACGAAAACGTATAGAAACTGATGAAAACGTGTAAAAAGGACAAAGACGTATGAAAACTGACGAAAACGTATCAAAACAGATGAAAAATGACAAACCCAACGAAAACGGACAAAACCCCTTAGAAACGGACTAAAACATGACTAAACGGGCGAGAACGTGTAAACACGGACGGAAACATGTAAACACAGATGAAAATGATTCTTGGAGTAATATATTTACCGGATCGTTGACCTTTTACCCAAAAAAAAACATGTAAACACAGACGAAAATGTATAAAAACCGACTAAGAAGGTCAAAGACGTTCGAAAACGGACGAAAATGTATAAAAACAGATGAAAAAATGACAAAACCCAACGAAATCGGACAAAACCCCTTAGAAACGGACTAAAACATGACTAAACTGGCGAGAACGTGTAAACACAGATGAAAACATGTAAACACAGATGAAAATGTATAAAACCGACTTAGAAGGACAAAGACGTATGATGCGTGAGATTGCACCCTCGCAAAAAGGTTTTACTTCTCAAGGGATCTTGAGAAGCTTGCAATCCCCACCAGGCAGTGTACCTGACCGTTGTAGTATAGTGTAGTGGCAAGTACCGGGGGATTGATCGTTCTCTAGGGGAATAGTGTCGTTAGGATTGAAAAACTACTCAAATAGGTCTAAGGGTGAGGGAAGATTCTTTTTGTATTTTTATATTTTTTAGAAAGCAAGTAAAAATCTCGGGTTTGAAGGAGTGGGTGGAATTAGTTTCTAGTCAACTAACCCAAATAACTACAATTGCAAATAAAATAAAATAACAAGAAAATAAATATTGTGAAAACTTATATGGATAAAAGTGTGTTTACTTAGATTTCCTTACTCCCTAACTATCTTTTACCGATTGATTAGTGTCTATTAATTGCGTGGATGACGGATTGTATTCCTTAATACCGGTCGTGGGGGTGTGTACGGACTTCCCCAACTATATAAGCTCCTACTTCACTCCTATGTCGAGCCGGCTAAGAAGCTCCTAACATGGGATCACTAGAATTCGCTCATGAATTAAATACAATCAAATAACCTTAGTACACCTTTGTTCATGTTTCTTAAGACGTTCAAGCATGTTACCAATTGGAAGTCTGCCAGTTTTCTTAAGCCTAACATCGATAAACATTCATCCAATACAATCAATAACACACCATTCAATCAATAATCAATAGTTAGTTTTCATTAGATCTAAGCAAACACAAAGAAAACCTAGCCTAGCATGTTAAACGAAAGACAAGAACAAGATAGAATCAAACAACACATAGACATATTGAATGATTAATTGCTTACTTATCGTCAATGTAACATGGAAGATCTCAAGGTGAAAAACCTTGAAAAAGCTGCTAAAATTCGTCTAGGGTTTATCCCTAAAAAGTTCCACACAAGTTCCACACTAATGACTAAAAATTATGAGAATATATATAGATGGCCTTCTTGACGCCGTCCCCCTTTAATCCTCCAAAAATCATTCTGGCTCATCAAGGCCTGACGGCGTCACGTCCAAGCTTGACGCCGTCAGAGGTACTATTCCAGCAGAATTTGGCACTTGGTCGAATTCTTCACTTTTATGCTCCAAAAACGTCCAAAATGCTTCCTTTTTCCAGAATTTCTCTCCAAAGTACCTAAAATGACAAAAGGAACAATTTAGAGCGATATTTGATCAAATAAATAAGATTTAAGGCTTAAATGACCCCCGAAAAGCGGTACACTTTTCGCCTCATCAAATACCCTTACACTTGAGATTTGCTTGTCCTCAAGCAAATGCGCTTTTATTCTAATCAAAATACAAGTTAGGGGTCATTTAACACTAATATAAAAGTAATTACAACAAATAATCGTTCCACTTCAATCATAATAAGCACGGAGATTACATACTTGCACCTCACAAGTAGTGTTTAGATACTCACATCTCTCAGGTGTCATAGAATT
>LBNU01005615.1:40760-163623 GCA_014162995.1 Artemisia annua | reverse complement strand
TTAATAAAAAACCTTCTAAAATCCCTTGGATTCCAAGGGTCTATAAGCTAGTACTCTATATATTGGTATTTATATACCGAGATATGATGATGATTAATGAAGGGATAACAATTCACGTATAAAACTACAAACAATTCAGGTATAAAACTACTTAATGAAGGGATAACAATTCACGTATAAACCTACAAACAATTCACGTATAAAACTACTTGTAGGTTTATATTGTGGGTTTATACGTGAATTTTATCCCTTCATTAATCATCATCTCGGTATGTAAATACTAATACATAGAGTATTCTAGAACTTGGGCCTTAGCCCGTACAAATACACATAGGCTATACTAAACATAAACATACGACTAACATGTGGTCATTTCTTTGTTTCTTAAACTAGTTATAATGCCCGCGCACGCGCAGGTTTTTTCTTAAATTTTTTTTGAATAATATATTTTTATTTATTAAAAAACAAATAATTTAATATTTGTTTTATTTGATTTATGATTTTTAATTATATTTGTTTATTATTTAAGATAATCATTTAAAAAAGTTTATCATATTGTTAGTTGAATCTTATCTATAATTTTTTGTATTTATCTTTTACTTATGTAGTTTATCAAGAAAGGGAGTTTATAAATATTACTAAATGAGGGAAGGTTTAGTTTTTTTAAATGAAAAAGTCCCCACTTGAAGTTTTGTTTTATTATATAAAAGATCTTTTAAAAAGCCCGTTAAGTCTTCAAAAAAGGAAGGGCCCCCGACTTATTTAGACTTATGGAAATATAAAGCGGAAACACGTAAAACGGACTTACCAAAAAAGTTCCAAACAAACAATCTTTGCCACGTAATTTCTTCGGGATCACCCCGGATCAAAAACCAACTTCGAAGGCTTCCACTCCACTGCCTGTATTCATGTTTTTCCGTCTTTTCGTTAAAACGGAGGACGAGGGTTTCCGTACAGTTTAGGTTTACTGTACGGAACCAAGAAGAATTTATGGCCCACTTGGTACTGAAATGCATGACTGTTAAAAAATAAATTGAAACTTTGGAAGGATTTTGATAGAGAGAGGAAGAGAGTTTAAAATATGAAATTTTGATGCTGAAGAATTTGTTGGCCCCCCCACCGGTCAGGCAACGTTAGTAAAAATACAGCAATTCCACTTATTTTTCGGTTTTTTATTGGGAAATTTTATTGGGTTTAAGTTGAAAAAAAAATTGTTTGGATTATTTTTCATTATTGAAAATTTGTTTTTCTGATTGGGTCATTTTTTTTTTTTAAAGGCAAATTTCATTTAAAAACAAATAAACCGAAAACAAAACGAAAGCATTTTCCACTAAAAAATTTAAACAAACCATGTACGCTTTCTCAGAAAATAAAACAAAGTAAAAACAAATACCAACCGTTGTTAAACTGTAGGCGCATCAAAATTTGAATGGATTAAAAAATATAATTAGTTATTTTTTATTAAAATATGCTATATTCTTAAACCTTATTTTTCTCCCCAAACTTTTATTGTAGGGGGCAATTTTTGGGGTTGAAAACAACACTCCAAATATCTAATGAAAGACGGGGCACCCACTAGTATTGCAAGGTTTGACAACTTAATTTTAAGTTAAATTTCTTTTAGTTGATGTACAGTGAGGTTGGTCCTAATAAAACTTTTGAATGTTATCAATCACATTCCCCCTTTAATTTTATCGTTGAATTCAATTTATTTTTGGTCCTTGTTGGTTTTGGGCCAAATTAATTTGCGCCAAATTGGCGGAACATCCCTTATTTTTAAAAACTAAAAAAAATTGGGCATATTCAGTTTTTAGACCGGGAAAGTTAAAATGACTAAAAATTACCCCCCATTTTTCTTTCTTTCCTTTAAAACTTCCAAAAATATATCCCCCCAAATTATTTATTATTTAATACCCCAAGGAAAAAACATGAAACAACGATTCCATTTTTTTAAAAAAAAATTGTAATTTATTTAAATAGGAAAAAAAATACCTCCAAACCTTTCAATACACAAAGAGTGTTTTGAATTTTGACCTGCTCTAATTTTGATCGCACACCTCCAAATGTTTTACAATTTTTAAAAAGCCAACTATGATACATTTTACAAAATTGTAAAAGGGCAGTTTTGATTATGTACAAAAATAAAAAAATTGAAGAACGTTTACAAATTCATTAGGGCATACACCCAAATTCACCAATAAACAACCCACAAAATATCCAAAAAAAAAAATATTCCAAGGATTTAGCAAAAAAGGGATTAAACATGATTCCTTATCTAGAAATTGGCCCCATGGTATTCGGATAAACTATTTCTTTCCAAAAATGGCAGCTGAGTATATATGGGCTAGGGAATTTTTTTTTCTTCGTTTATTTTTTCTTTTCATATTAAGCTTTGGACTAAAGTTTTGCGTCAAAAACATTAAACCGTGTTAGGTTTCCTATTGGAACCAAGCCAATTCAAATTTTTGAATGAATATAAAGATAATAGTCTTAAATTTAATAAATAGGTCTGTATATTAAAACCTCCTTTTTTCTTCACAAAAACTTTTCATTACATTATCAATCAAAAGGTTTGAACACCTTTATTTTTTTGCAAAGGGAGAGAGTCTAAAAAGCAATTTAAAAGTTATTCTCTTAAAAATTGTTTAGTTTTTTACCAAAATATACTGATTCCCCACCCATTTACATTAATGTGTTATGGGTTGCTACCTATACCGATCTATTTTTTTTGGTTGCTTTTATTTTTTATTTTATTTAATCGGATGTCCCCGAGGGGACTGCTTTTTTTATATTTACTTTATAGCAATTTCTTAAATTGGATTAAAAATACAAACTATTGTCCCTTTCACCCCATTTACACGGATGATTAAGTTAAATGTAAAACCCCAAACCACGGGGCAGTTTGTTTGAATTTAAACGAGGATAAGTGATGTTTTCCGGTTTAGTTGTGGTTTTTTCTATTGGAAAAAAAAGAAAATTTTCCACCCAGTAAAGCTAATCTTGGGACTAACAGTTAATTTCATTAGTAAGCGGAATATAGATTAAAAGTGATCGGTTTTGCAAAAAAAAAAAAATACGAGTTTAATGAAAAAAAGATTCCATGTTGAATAACACAAGTTAATACTTAGCATGGATAGTTAAAATGTTATTCATTTTAGATTAGAAATGATATCATCTTTTATTTTTCCTAATTCCGCTTTACCTAATGGATTAACTGGGTTAGTCAAAGATCTAAGCTAACTGTTTGTTTTCTTTTTCATGAAACAACCAAACTAAACCGGAAAATTTTCCCACTTTACTTCGTTTAAGTTCACAAAAACTTTGCGTGTTGGTTACAATTTTACTTTAATTTCCACCTCGTTTAAATGGTGAAGGAAGAACATAGTTGTTTTTTATCATTAATTTGCTATTAAAAGTAAATATAAAAAATAAGCAGTCCCCCTCGGTGGAACAATTTTCCGAATAAAAAAAAAAAAAATAAAACAACAAGAAACAATTTTAGAATTCGTATAGGGGCAAAGCTCCAATAATAAATGTAAAATGGTGATTCAGTATATGTTGTAAACTTAAACTTTTAAAGGAGAAACCCCTTTAAGGAATTTGCTTCTTAGGATCCCTTCTCCTTGCAAAAATAAAGTGGTTTTTAAACTTGATTGATGTATGAAAGTTGTTGAAGAAAAAAATGAAGTTTTTAAATTATTACAAGCCTATTATATAAAATTTAAGGGACTATTATCCTTTATATTCCATTTTAAAATTTTGGGGAATGGCTGTTTTTTCAATAGGGACCTACAACGTTTTTTTTAATTTGGACGCCCAAAAAAGTTATTAGTCAAAGGCTTTAATTTTGAGGAAAAAAATAAAACCGAAACAAAAAATTCCTAGGGGCCAATAATAAATTTCAAGTTTTGCCATTGAGATACGTTAATCCGATTACATTGCCATTTTTCTTAGATTAGAATCATTTGTTTTATCTTTGCTAAATTTCTGGGAATTTTTTTTTGGGATTTATGTTGTGGGTTTTTTTATGGGTTTTTGGAATTTGTGTATTGCTAATGGATTTGGTTAACGTTCTTTTTTTATTTGTACAATCAAAAAACTTGCGCCTTTTCAGCAGTTGTAAATTTATCATTAATTGTTGATTTTAAAAAGATTGGTTACATTGAAGGTGCGGATCAAAATTAATGAGCGGTGGTTCAATCAAACACTAATTTGTGTATGAAAAGTTTGAGTAGTTTTATTAAAAAAATAAATTAATTTTTTTTTAAAAAAATTTGAATCGTTGTTCATGTTCTTGGGTATATAATAAATAAATAAATTGATAAAAATATTTGAAAGTTAAAGGAAAGAAGAAAATGGGTAATTTTTAGTCATTTAACTTTCGTCAAAAACTGAATATGCAATTTTAAGTTTAAAATAAGGATGTTCGCAATTTGGCGACCAAATTATTGGCCAAACCACAAGGACCAAAAATGAAATTGATTCAACGATAAATAAAGGGAAGTGATTGATACATTCCAAAAGTTTATTAGGACACTCACTGTACAATCAACTAAAGAAGATTATACTTAAAATAAAAGTGTCAACTGCATACAGTGGTGCGTCTCATTAGATATTTGGAGTGTGTCAACCCCTTGCCTACAATAAAAGTTGGGAAGAAAAATAAGTTTAAGATATAGCATATTTATATAAATTTAATACTATTATATTTTTTATATCCATTCAAATTTGATGTCGCCTACACGTTTTAAACAACGGTGTATTGTTGTTTACCTTGTTATTTTCTGAGAGCGTAGCATGTTGTTAATTTAGTGAATGCTTTCGTTTGTTTTCGTTTAGTTTGTTTTAGAATGAATTGCCTTTAAAAAAATAAAAAATGACCCAATCAGAAAAACAGATTTCAATAATGAATAATCCAACATTTTTTTTCAACTTAAACCCAATAAAAATTTCATAAAAACCGAAAATAAGTGGATGCTGTATTTTACTAAACTGTTGCTGACGTGGCACATTCTCAGCATCATTTCATATTTTAAACTCTCTCTCTCTCTATCATCCTTCAGTTTCATTTATTTTAACAGTCATGCATTCAGTACCAGTGCCTAATCTTCCTTGTCCGTACAGTAACCATAAACTGTACGGAACTCGTCTCCGGTTAACCGAAAGACGGAACAGAATTACAGCAGTGAGTGAAGCTTCGGAAGTTGTTTTTGCTCCGGGTGATCCGGAGATTACGTGGCAGATTGTTGTTGGAACTTTTGGTAAGTCTTTTACGTGTTTTCGGCTTATATTTCATAAGTCTAAATAAATGTCGGCTTCTTTTGAGACTTACGGGCTTATTAAAGCTTATTAATATGATATTAAGCTTGTATTAACTGATAAGCCCATAAGTTTCAAAACAAGACGAATAATGTTTAGACTTATGAAATACTAGCCGAAACTCGTAAGCCCACGAATAACCTTAGAAAAGGTGTTTGTCTTACCTTATCAAGGGGCCTTATCAGCTTATGCAAATCTTGAAAAACACAAAGCTCGGTTTTTTTGCTTTTCATGTTAAGCTTATGACCTTAGAAATAAGCTCATAAGGAAATAAAGAAAGTGGACTTACGAGCTTTTCAGATTTTAGTATATTTGAGTTTGAATGTTTTTTTATTTGTGTTTGGGTTATTGGAATTTGTTGTAGCTGGAGTTACGCCGTTTGTGGTTGCTGGAATCGAATTTAGCAAGAGAATTGTAAGTTCATTATGTCATTATTGTGTTTGGTACGCTAGGTGTGTAAATGAGTCACAACTCACAAGCCAAGTTTGAACTTGACTTGTAGGCCGTTTAAATAGACGAGCTAGAGGTTGAGCTTCTGAGCTCCATACATATAGCTCGATTAGGCTCACGAGCCTGTATAAATATAATAAGTTAAGTATGTCTCTATGTATAATGCGGTTAATTAAGAGGTACCAATTATTGAGATAGCATAGCCATTCTGAAAATGTCAAAAATAATTAGGCTTGGAACTCGACCCGGCTTGTCTACAACATAAAATTTAGGGGGTGTTCAGGTAAGCTGATTTGAGCAGTTTGACAACTTATTGAAATTTTAGGAAAGATATTAAGATCATTTAAGGTCTTTGGGTAAAGCTTAATATCATGGGATTATATCTCTTTTGGGGAAAGAATAAGCTATTAAGCATAGCTTTAGATTATAAGCATACCCAAACACTCCCTTAGATATAAGCAGGGTGTTTCAGAAAGATTCAAGATTTATCCTTAATCTTTGTTATTTTATCCATGGCAGGTGGCTCAGAAGAAATGCACCGAGTGTGGCGGTTCGGGGCTTGTTCTGATTGAAAAGGAGTATATACGCTGCCCCAATTGTGGTAAGAAAGATTCAAGATTGATCCTTTCTGTTGACAAAATTTATGATATGATTAGTGACTTTTCATGGGGTGTTTAGCACTTTAGCATATGTGTTTTGGAAAAGATTATCAGTTATTGTATTTTCAACTCATGCATACTTAGTGGACTACTGCTGATATTGATTATCAGAGCTTTAAGTAGCTGCAACATGTCTGCATTTTGTTATAGCTATCTATATGATTTTGATCATTATATCACTGAATTGGTTTTAAAGCGCAATGCAAAACACCCATGTAGAACAGTTAGAAGTTTTTTTGCAGACCTATTTTGGTAGCTAATAATGTGATATCTTGTGGGTTTTGTAGGTGGATTTCTACCATGGCAATCTTGGCAAAGATTCTTTTCTGGCTAAAATCCTCCATATCTTAGTCTAAATTTCAAGCTCATTGTATGTTCTTAATATGATACCGTATGCAAATGAAGTTATCAATGTTAATATGCTGTATAAAATATAGCTAATTGGCTTTTCATACCATATTATCTCTATATTTGTTGCCTAAAGTCGTTGCATAGGCTATGAAATCTAGTACTCAGTAATATTTCACTAGCCAGGATTTATTGGAACTATTGTATCAGATGCCAATATACTTTTTCAGTTTTTTCATTCTAACCATTGTACCTTTTTTACTCCGTAACTCTTAATCACTAAAAGGTGGCTTTGTGACCTGTTTGGATCATTTTTACCGTAGAGATGTACATATAAAAAGTATAATAACTACAACATGGACGAATGCAAAAGTGCATTCACATTTTATTCTGAACAAAAACATTGCAAAAAAGTTTGAAGTTCTTATACAAATGTTCAGCATGTGTATTTGCAGTCTAAAACTATAACAAAGCAAGGCAATACACCACTCGGATTTTTTACAAAAAGTTGGTTGGATTTCACTCCTTCGATAGAATCATATTCATCTTCAAACTTTGTGTCAACCATGTCAATAACTCTTCCAGTAATCACTCGACAAACCATAATAGCCATACTCACATTCATCATCTCTGCATGTGCATTATCATTGACAAAATCTTGGCAACTTGTAGTCAACCATATTCCGGTTTTCCTTTTTGCAGTGTGAAAACCTGATTTAATTATACTGCATATACTGCAATTCGAGTCTTTACATAGCTTGGATGTTTCTAATTGCTTGCAAGAGGCGAGTTTTGTGTAGAATAATAATTGCTCGTTACCGTCTACCATGTTTCTTGGATCCTTGTCATGATGCTCGTAAGCCCTGTTCTTGACGTCCTCTCTGACTTTCTCAAATCTTTCGAGAGTTTCCCTTGAGTTGTTCAACTTAAGGACTTGTTTTATGTTTATGGTACAAGTTGTCGTGTTTGCTGTTGTCGTTTTGAAGATCATCTCGATGATATTCCGTGACGGGTCCCCTGTCTCTAGTAGTGTTTTACCTGATTCACTATTGTTAGACGTCTAACAAATTTTATAATTATAGAAGTGAATTTACACTAGAATTATAAAACTTAGTTTCATAAAGAAACAATCTTGGTTAAATTAGTCCCTGTGACATAATAAGCATATTTGTTTATTTAGATTAATTAAGTCTTAAACATTATTACAAAAGTACATCAGTGAAATATTTATCTAATTTTTGAGGTAAAAGCATTTGAGTATGCTTTGGGTGACTTTCATTTTCAGGCAAGAGAAATGACTGGGATGACTAAAAATGTTAAGGGGATTATGAGCATTTTGCATTTTGTTGGTTGCAACAAAATGACCCACTTCTTCGCATACCAATAAACTATTTTCACACAATTTTAGGCATACAATTAGGCATGTTTTTTGTCATCTCAATCATTTCTCTTTCAGGTAAATGGGGTGGGAATTTGAGGTTGACATCTTCAACAAAAATAGTTTATACGTAATTCTACGTGACAGCCACAATCTAACAATTGTACTCCTAAAATTAGGAAGGTAATTTGCACATTACCAAAATGTAAGAATTTGATGGTTGATGTGTTTATTGGTTTATAAAGCATGTACAATGAGTGTTCTAAATAGGATTTACTGCAAAGCACTTGCAGCAAGTTAGCTAAAACAGCTTATTTGTGACCTACTTTAGTATTATTTGTTTGGATATATGTACAATGATCATTGTGCAAGGATATTATAAGGAAAGCTTACTAGCAAACCAATTTTTGGTGTAATGCCGGGCGACTTCATCTTCCAAGCTCCTTCTTCGAGAGCGATGCAAAATGGGCCTTTCCTCACCTAATTGAGTCACATCCGTCCGCTTGCCTCCACAATGTGCATCCCATCTCAAAAAACCACAACATGCTTGCATCACTCTAGCAGCACGTAATTCGACAGCAGTCATTGCATTGGTAATCATATTTAGTGGTGTTTTAGCATGGTGCACATGTTGGTTAGAAACTTGCATCTTCTTAAAACTAGAGGGTGAGCCAGTGAAAGTTCGAGTTGGGTTTGTCATCTGTGTTTGGGTGGAGATGTATGAATTTACGTGGCCACATTGCTTATAGAAGAAGCCAGAGGAATAACGATGGCATGATGGCAATGTTTTTGTATGTATTTTAAGCATTAAATGATATTTTAAGCATTGCATGCATGAGTTCTTACAATGATACAAATATTGTTTGTCTTTCTATACACCTATCTTTGAGGTAAGTCGGTAACACTACTAAGCTAAGCTGAACAATACCATATACACTTTTTTATTTTTGCTAAAAAAACTAATAAGGGATGAGATTTTCAATTCCCTGTTCAGGTTATCCGAGAAGGGTGGACCTTCTAAGATGCACGCGGCCTGAGCAGGTTAAAAATCCCATAACCACTTCCAACCTTCCTTGGACACGCTCAGATGTACACATCTAACCTCTAACATTGGAACAATGAAATACAATTGAAAAATTACACTTTGTTAGCAATGACTTTGAGATAAAATCCTCCTCCTGCTTTTAGGAAATCAAGATAGAAA
This sequence comes from Artemisia annua, assembly GCA_014162995.1. Lineage (NCBI taxonomy): Eukaryota > Viridiplantae > Streptophyta > Magnoliopsida > Asterales > Asteraceae > Artemisia > Artemisia annua. Next base: position 154,265 of record LBNU01005615.1, on the reverse strand, counting down.
ATTAAAGAGATTTTTTTAAAACTAAACACATCATTGTTACAAAATCAAAATCAGCATGGCATACAATATAAAGCAAATTTCTTTGATGATAAATCTTTTACCTCAATGTATACACCATTGAATATATGGAAATGATTAATGACGTCTTTATATGTCAAAATCAATTACAAATTCGGTGAAAAGAAATAAAAAATATTAAAATTTAAAAAAGAATAAATAAATAAATAAATAAAAATAAAAAAGAGAGAGAGAGAGAGAGAGAGAGAGAGAGAGAGAGAGAGAGAGAGAGAGAGAGAGATAACTATATTAACAAACTTGAGATGCATTTACCTAAATTACATACATCTATATTCATTTGGATGCATCCTAATTAGTTTTGAACGACACAAAATACTGCTATTAGACTAATGCTAATGGGCGTTGCCCCCAACCACAACGACCCCATAAAAGCAATGTGTTGCCCCATTAGCGCACCTCAAAGCGACGTGTTGCTTGATGACCATTCAATGTTTTGGTTGATTGAGTGACCAAAACATTTAACAAAGCAACTCCAATTTTTTTTTTTTACCGTTTATATTTATATTTACGGGGTTGCTTTTGTGGTCACCACTATCTAGTTATAGTTGGGGTGGAGTTGTGGAGAGAGAAAACTAAGGTGATGCTGAGGTGGCGGGGTTGGTTGGGTGAAAAAATGGCCACCACTAGCATTAGTTTTACCATATTTGACTCCCATAGAATGAAAAATGGCTCATCATTTGGAAATTCATGATACTTGACACCTTTTTCGGTTCTAATTACTGAACTAAAATATGTGCACATTAATCCCTAACATTTAGAAGCAATGCACTTTCGGGTGAGCAAGTTACCATGCCGACACATCTATTTTTTTCCATGTCAGTTTTTCTTCTTCCCTAAATCACAAAAAATAGAATAAAACATGCTTACAATATACATTTTAACACAAACATAAACAAAAAGACAAAGACAAACAAAATCATATATTAAAAAACACGAATTACCAAAACATACAAATTACCAACAGAGAAATTCATAGAACCAAATTGTTTAGAGGTCCGCCCATACACAAATTCATAGATCCCAATAGTTTAGATTTGTACAACCTTACACGTACTACTACTAGTTAGTTTCTTTGTTCACAAAATACATTTTTCCAAAAGCTGCCACATCAAATCACTTTCTAAACCTTCTACTGATGAACAAGCGGTGCAAGAACCAACAACTTGATGAACCAAGAACTATTGCACAACCAATGGATGAACCAAGTACTACAAAACTTGCTATGATACTTTGAATTGTGACGTGTACCTGCAAACTCAAGTTACAAACAACTGCAAGTTAGAAATTTGATAAACAAGAAAAACAAACAAATTAAGTTCATTATAAGGGATGTTTGGAAGGATGTAAGAAAAACAAACAAATTAAGTTCATTATAAACAAGAAAAACACAAGTCCTAAAACGACCCAAACATAAAACATAAAACACATGATAGATATCCTAGCCCATGACAAAGTCTCAGGCGTATCAGATGGAGTACCCAATAATTACATGACGCATAGCAATGTGGTTTTCTCAGTGTGTGCCAAGACATACCTTTTGTAGACCTTATAATGGATTAAATCAAAGTTAAACATTTAGTATATAGTTTATTTTAAGACTCTAGTTTGTGTATTATATTTATGTATTTAAGTATGGTCGAATATTAAAGTTGTATGGGTCAAAATGGGCGCCAAACNCGCTCGGGGCGCGGGAGGCGGAGAGCTGCGCCTGTTTTTTAAGCGCGACTACTTCCGCTTAGCTCTTTGACATCTGTCACATCTAACACTTTGGTCAAACTATTTTCATTTTAAATGAGATGAGCCATGAACAACCCGTTCTCGGCACTTGTGTTACGGTCGGTACCAATTGAGTTGCACCCCAATGAAATTACTTTCCGCTGCAAACCATTTTTGGGGGTGTGACAAAAGTTGTGTCTATTCATGAAGCATTGTAACGTTTGGATGAGTATAAATATGTTTTCTTACAGAAAACATATCATACTTTCTCAATCAATAAAGTTCATTTGCTCTGGTTTACTTTGTTGTCCAATTTTACATTACAAAACTTTGCATACACTTTTACTAAACTCAGTACCAAACAATGGTGCATTACAAGCACATCATGAGATCAAGAAACGTTGGCCTGAACCCTGTCCACAATTGGTATCAGAGCCACGACTCTAGACCTTGGGAATGGCCAACAACACAATCAAATGGTGGATTCTACACCTGCAGATATCTACTCAGAGAGACACCCAAGCGTGTGTATCAATGGAACACAAGAAAGAAAAGCATCTCTCCCAAGGGGAAAGAAATGCTTGTGAAAAAGGTGTTAGAAAATGAGGCATACAATGATGCCAAAATGAAAGGGAAGCAGACATAAGAGATGGTGAAAACAAAGAAGGAAAAAAGATCCAAATGCTATATCTGCAGAGAGAAGGGACATGCCTTTTGGGCATGTGAGAGTAGAAAAAAGATTGCAGTGGCATAATCAAACCAAGAACTTGTTACTACATCACAAGTACTTGATGAAGAAGTGAAATATCCAGGAACAGTCCATGTAGTTGGAGATTACATGGTTGAGGGAACAAATCTAAAATCCTGGAATGATGTTTGGTACATCAGCAACCACTACAAATTCCATCTTTGCCCTAGAAGAAAATTGTTCAAAACAATTAAGTACAAGTTCAAGATGATAGGGAAGGAAGAAACAAAAGAAAATTTATATTTTCTTATGGTATGGGTGATGTTGCAGTGGAAAAAGATGATGGTGAGATTGCGATACCTAATGTTCAATACACCCCAGAGGTTTCATTAAACATTCTCAGTTATGACCTCTTGGAAGAACAAGGGTACATGGTAAAAATAGACAACAACAAAGGCAAAATCAAATATATGTTTGATGAGGCAAGGACTGGAAAGAAGGAAGAACTGAACAAAGACAAGTTGGAGCAAATCTGGGGGCCAAGGCATGCTATTGCAGACCATAACAGATATTTGGATGACTATTATGGATCATTGGATCCAAAGGATGAATGCTCACTGATTAAAGGATTGGAAGATTTAAAGTGTGACAGAAATGACTCCCATGACTATGTTGATGATGACTTCATTTCTTGGAATGGTACATTATATGCCTTAAAAGTGAATTCCTTTAACAGATTTATGTCCTTCATGAATTTACTTAAAAAGGATGGCATAGTGTTTAAACATTGGGAAGTGTTCAGTAGGAAGTATGTTGAAAACACCCACATCTGCTTCCATATTCTTCATTGTACCCTCTCTAATGACAAGACCATTTGCCCTTGGTAGAACCTGTCTTTTCTTGTTTACAATACCCACATTTTCTTCCACATTCTTCATTGCACCCTCTCTAATGACAAGACCACTAGCCCTTAGTATAACATGCTTTTTCTTGTTTACAACACCCACGTCTTCAATCATGATTGCCTTTTCCTTATCAAAACTCCTCGTATAGTTGGTTACCACAGCCTTGTTATTCTTCTTTAAAACAGCCTCATCCTCATTCACTTTTCCTTTTCCCTTGTTAACACTTTTTTTTCTTGCTTACAACAGCCTTTGTTTTCATGGTCACACTGCACTTCCTTTTTTTCCTCTCTCTCTCTCTCTCTCTCTCTCTCTCTCTCTCTCTCTCTCTCTCTCTCTCTCTCTCTCTCTCTTCCTTTTATACCTAATTCTAAGAGGTGTTAAATTTAAACAACGTAAGCTAGCATCCTCCTCAATCAACCCACAAGCTCATGATCAGACCATCTAAATCCATGTTTTTTAAATAGTAATCGGATAACTCTTATGGCTTATGTGCGAGAAACAAATACAGTAAAACCTCTATAAATTAATAGTGTTGGGACCGAGATATTTCATTAATTTAGCGAAATATTATTATATCGATAAATTAATAATTTATTAATTTAAAGAAGTTTTACATATGACCTTTAAATTTTCAAGTGTAATACACTAGATACAATGTATACTCGCTAAAGATGAAAAATAAATTTGAAAAACAAGTTCCAATTAAATTTTTATGAATTCATATTCACACTTTATGAAAATAAAATTAACACTTTTTGTTGCAATACGAGAAGACAACACACCAACACTTTAGTGCAATAAGGAGATTTTGAGATAAACTCAATATAGATTTGAAGTTAAAAAAAAAAATAACAAGTGATAATAAATTCATTTTTTACTAAACTCTTAGGATTTTGAAGTGTATCTCTCACACACACGCATATATAAATATATATGAAATTTTTAGTAATTATTAATTTATAATTTCGTTGGGACTAATATATATACATTGGGGTTTCAAAAAAATTATTATCTTATTATTTTATCGATTGGGGTCTAAATTTGTACTGGTCCCAAGTTGGGACCGGACAAATTATTAATTTTATCGAGATTATTAATTTATCGAGTATTAATTTATAGAGGTTTTACTGTATAGTGAAACATGTCTTTCTGTTATCTCAAACATGGCATGAATAATCTAGTGTAGGACTACACGTATCCTTATCACAGGTAAAATCGTAAACATTTGTAACTGACCATTCTTTAAATGTTGAAAATAATTATTAAGAAGGAAAATGATTTGCATGACTAAAATTCATGCCTAAAAACATGCCTAATTATATGATGACGACACATGGCAAGATTAGTGGTGAGGATCATGAAAGAGAAGATGTGCATTCCACATGTCACATGATTAATTGGTTATGCATAAATTTAGTCTTATGAATTAGGTCCCTCTATCATTACTCAAGAAGAAAACCAAATTATTATACCTGCCACAATTAAAAAAAACCAAATTATTAACAGTTGAAAATAATTATTAAGAAACAAAAATTTTAACACAAATATGATATATAAAATTAAGGAAACAATTAACAAACCTAGTTGCTTGCGCTTATTTGAAAAAACAACAATGATTTTGTTTAATTCGATATGTTCGAATTTAGGGTTTGTTGTGGCTTCGAAGGGGTTTTGGACTTATGCAAAATGGGGAAAATGAGGATTTGGACTGTTATTGTATAGGTAGACAATGAATAGATATAAAAAAAATTTAAAAATAAAATTACGAGCAGTCGGCTAAGTGGGTAAATTCTTACCCAAAACTGCATTAGATCAAAATGTTAGTGATTAATGTGCAAAGATTTTAGTTCAGTGATTAGAATTAGAAAAATGTATCAAGTATGATACATTTTCAAGTAATTAGCCCAATGAAAAAAAATATATATATATATATATTCTTTTAATTTGATGAAATATATTTAATATATGAATATGCATCTAACTTTGAGCTAGAAAATATACATGAAACATCTAAAAGACTAGACATGCATCTAATTATGAGTGGTGCTCTTTTTTTAGAAAGTCAACATATTATGAATCCCGAGAAAAAACGAAAGCAAAATACAATACAATGCATCATGTCTCAACTAAACAAGCTAATTAAAAGAGGACATGACCCAAAGAAATAAAGAAAACTTACAAAAGAAAATAAAGCTACTGTATAGGGGGGATTATAGATATATTTCTCATATTAATATTTCTCCTTATTTAATTATAACTTCATTTAATAATGGGAAATCAACATAAGTAAGCAAATATCCGAAAGTTAACAATCTGGATATGATTATGTTTCGTCTTATCAGAATGCTCGACAGTTTAATTATCGATATACTTTAGAAATCCATTTTTTTTTTTTTAAATTAATGAAAGTTTAATTTTTGATTAATTTAGAATAAATATACTCCAACCTTGTTGAGCATCTCTGACTTGTAAACTTTTGAGATATTTTTATTGTCAAATTTGTGATCTTTCGATAACATAAATATTTTAGATAGTTATGGGTCCCTTGTCGATATGTTACTTGGTCATATAGTAAAAGACATACATAGAACCATCAAAAATTTTGTTACCATGTTTCTACGTTGAATAATCTTTCATAGGCTCTTTTTTCAAGAAAAGAAATGGACAAATTATGTCGATAAATAAATGCCAGATCTAAATTCTAACACTGATATACATATAACTTCCTCTGTGTCTGTGATAACAAAAGAAAGAAAGAAAACTGACACTTAAAACTCATTTTGATAATTCCGGTTTTAACCTAAAGATATAAGTATATAACCAGTTAACCACTACATATAGCTCAAAAAACTAGTAAACGAATCAAGTTTTTNCCATTCCAATCTTGTGGTTAAAACTAGATTTGCAGGAGAGGTACTTGTAGTTGTTCAAGTGGGGTTTTTCCCGCTTGCACATCATAAGTATGGTTGTGACTTATAAGTCTCGATTGAGCCATTCAAGTAATCCATTCAAGGGAAGTCAAGGCCTCTCGGGCTCTCAGCACTAATCATCGTATTATATCTTGTGATATGTATTGCATACAAGTATCGTTAGTACACTAATGTGTCGTAAAAAAGCAAAGTTAGAAGCAATGTTGATTCAAGCTTATTTCATTTCCAAATGTTTGGTTGCAATAAATTCTAAACTGTAGTTTCTTTATCAATCATGGTACGACTTGTTTGCCTCAGTCTAGTGTACTTTCAACTGATGTCAATCAACATATTATCTTGTTCAACGCAATTAGCTGGGAAGTTTTTATTTATTTATTTTATTTTTTATTTATTTATTTTTATTTTTTTTCAGTATTTGTTGTAGAATGTTATAAGGTAAAAGCTGACGTGACGGCAGCTATAACGTGACAAAACCGTAAGTTAATGATAAATCATGGTACCATTTGCAAAACAAACAATACTCCTACAGTCCCAAACATCTAATATATGGATAAATACGTGTATTTTAATCAATACAAGTCTTAGCTTCCCATTCTTACGCAGTCACATCTCCCATTGATCTTGCCCTGCCGCCCTGACCTGCAAACCAATACACATAATCTAACAAAACCTTTGAAACACGCCGCATTCGAATAAGTATACGCCACATTACACTTCCCTCCATTACAATCTAAATTATAACATATAATTTTATCACAAAGTTTTTTTTCCAGATTATACATTCTACACTTCTATCTCAACTGTGACAAACATACGGTACAACCTAATCTGCAGCTAACATCAAGGCAACAGTACAAAAGAAATACAAAACTAGTTTCACCCATGTTGACCGTTTTTTACCAACTTGAGGTAATGTCATAATTCTTACACCCTTTTGACCCCCGTTGCCACATAGAAAAAGCAGCAGCATTCATATTTTATTCCGTTTCTTCATAAAGTTCTATGGTCCCATGACTATTCTTCCAAGATTTTGGGAGTATGGGTTAGAAGAATGGTTAAGCGTAGAAGGGTCAATATTACAGGCTTCAACACCATTCTCTCTAGACCCATATACATCGTTCCAGTGAACAACTTTCCTGAAATTTGAATTTGAAACCTGTACTTGTGGTTGATCCGGAATTCTATTACCTACTACAAGGTCAAGGCAGATGGCATTGTTCTCCTCTAATCTGGTCCGTTGATTTCCTGACCCCGTAAGATCATGGCTGTTGTTTTTTACCAAGGGTACATCGTGATTGTGTTTTCCTTCGTATGCGGTTATGACAGCTTTAGGATCATGAGATGCTCTCTCTACGTGTTTTCTTACGGTGCAGCCAGCACTTGTGCACTTGTAATAACTCCTGAATAATGTATCGATAAGTTGCATAAGTTCTTATGGTTTTCAAAACGTTTTCCAAGACTCGATTTTTTGGGGGTGTTCCATTGTGCATTTTGAAAGTCATTATATAGTGTATTAAACAATATCAATATTTAAGAATTTGAAGATAAATAACCACAAAGCACATTTTGACCCAAAAATAAGGAGACTTCAAGTGAAATGAGTGTAAAAGTCTCACATGCGGCTAAATGAAGGGGTGATAGGTAATTTAAGTTTACCCTTAGATAGTCAATTTTTTTGCCTCCAGTATGAAAGTTATTATCCAACGTTAAAAACTAATTATTGCCACTTCAAGAGTTCAAGTAGCATTAATAAAAAAAATTAGTTCCAGTTTTTTAATACAAACACCCTTAATGAATTAAAGGGCTGCTTCTATCCATCATTATTTGAGTATTAAGTGAATGCATACCTAGGATTAGGATTGCCACGCACAACTTTCTGGCCATACTTACGCCAACGATATCCATCATCCAGTATATCAACCTCACTGGTTGTTTGGACAACCACACGTGGCTCTCGGATAGGCTTGACCACCGGAGTAATATCAAGGGTTCCAAACTCCGTTCGCCTGATCATAATTAAAAGATTAGCATTTTAGTGCAACTAATATTACCAATTACAAAATTACATCGAACTTAATCACCTCTTTTTTGAATATGGGTCGTCATCATCATCAACATCATCTGTACTATCTTGATTTGCTTGTCTAGGAGATTGCAAAGGGGTTCCATTCGCATCTAAGTTAGAATTCTGGCCATTACTTGCAGAAATGCCTTCAACAATAATAAAGTACAAACCAAACAGAGATTAGAAAATAAAAGTGATTAGTTAAACAAACATGGGAAATAAAGGTGGCAAGATGGTCTGCTTGGAGGCTCATCTCACAGGTCAAATCATGCTTGGATTGACCATGGTCATTTTAATACAGCCGGACACTAGGCTCTCACACAAACTTTTTTTGACCAAATTTTTAAAAAATAATAAAAAAATAAACGATGTTTAAGCCCGATTACCCAATTGACCCATCCCGTTAATGCTAAACTCATTCATTTGGCCCCATTCGACCAGCCTGAGATAAAACATAAATCCAAAATGACCCATACATAATGGGTGAAAAAGCCATCTCTGATTAAGAAGGGAGAGCATGAACAGGCAAACAGCTGCTCCAGTTACCTGCTTGATAAGCTGCATATTGAAGTTTATCAGGATTTTCCTCTTGTGATGACATAAGAGCACCAGCACTAAATCGACGGCTAGGTTGAGGTTTGGGATGATCATGTGTGCCCTTATACACAATCTCTGTTATTTGTCCAGTATAAGAGCGTTCAAAAATCTTTTTCACTTCACAATTGGGATGTGTACACTTGTAATAGCTTCTTGGATGTTCACTTCCTTTCACAACTTTCTGCCCATATTTTCGCCAATTATATCCATCATCTGCTGACCTGTCAACTTGGATCGCAGGTCCAGGATCTTTAGGCTTTCCTGGTCCGTTTGTTTCCTCATGAGGCATGTATGCAAGTGCAGTACTACTTTGTTCTCTTGGTGATGCGATTTCCCAGTTGGAAGGAGATGGAGATGAATATGACCGAGGCTCGTTGTGGTTTTGGTTATGGTTTTGATTTTGATTTTGATTCTGGTGATGATATTGCCCGCTTGGTTCACCTAGGTGATGGTTGGAACCTGCAGCAATCTTTCATACAGCTAGTATTATAAACCTGTTTGGTAAAGTCGAGTTTATTGTATATTTGGGCACTAAAGTTAAATAATGTATTCACAAATCACACTGATGATCATGCCAACAAGTCAAAGCTAACATGCTACATGGATGAATTCTTTAGAGAGAAATGCGTCAAGTGAAAATAGGTTAAAAGAATGTAACCAAGATAGTGGCAGATTAAGCAAACTGCAAAACCGAAGGATCTTATGGTGGAACCTATCATGCTAGAACTCATACACAAAGTTCACAAGAGTTCAACGATGTAAATTGTCTAAAATAAAGATGAGTGAATAAAGCGCACCGCAAAACCCGAACACATAATCTCAGATGATTTCTAATATAACTATTTAACAGGGCCAAATAATAAGTAGTTCATAAACAGAGAGCAACTTATAAACTACATGAAAAGATGTCTTATTCAATTCTCCATAAATGATACCTACCATAAAAAGGATCAAGTAGTTCAATAGCTGGGCTATACCTGAAATCCTGCAGAAGAAATTTGTGGAACTGATGTAGGCTGAGCGTGTGGTCTAAACTCAAAGAACCCGGAGTTATTTTCATCCACGGTCTTTCTGGCAGAAGAATTTGCGTCTAAAGAGAATGTGGCACTTCCAATTGACCTTTGCATCAGTGGAGACTTAAAGAAAGAACCTGTGGTTGGAGAAGGCTCAGCCTACAAGATTAAAAAAGGGAATTTTATAGACTCGTCGTCAATAAGCTTCATAATTGTTTATTAAATACTATTACCCCTTATTCGGTTGCAATATATTCGCACAAGCTGAAAACATGATTCATAAAGTCTTAACCTTTCAAATACAAAGGACAAACTACTCGCAACAGTTTAGATTCTAAGACTCTAGAAATTACCCTAAACAAACAAAGCAACAATAAAGGAAAGGTGGCAAAGCCCACCCAAGAAAAAGGTATATTCACCTTTGTAAAGAATCAACACTGAAAACTTATTGTATACGACGAAAAAAGTATCTAAAAAGACAGCTATCTATATAATAATAAACTAAGAAATAATTACAAAGCCAGTTGCATAAAGAAGCAACTGATGGGGAACAACATCATTGTAAGCATCAGAATACAACGGTCCCAAATGGCCACACTAGCATAGAAATTGTAATATATTCTCCTAATAGAGCACTTACAATAGATTCATTTAATCCAACATAGAAACCTCAACGTTCCATTAAACAACACGACATCTAAATAAAGAATATCAAACATAACTCACTTTACAAAAAGCTCATTTCTTTCTTATATCATGAAGGTAATCTCAATACCATCATATCACATCAAAAATAACCTAAATTCTCCACTACATCTACTCTAACGTAATCTATCAATTTTAAACTCAGATTTTCCCTTTTACAATTTCCACACCAACTCGTCAACCGAAAGTGACATTATCAGAATGAATAAACCTAATCTGACTTCATCAATCACCTTCTGAACTTACTGCTGACGTCATCACAAGTTCAGACAATTCACTATTTCACCAAAACCTATAATCTAATGATTAAATCAATCAACGAGACTAACATTTACGAAACCTAATCTGACGTCATCAATTACATTCTGCCCCGGATGCTGACGTGGCCTCAAATTATACCTCCACATTCGTCAACAAAACCGGCGACTATGTAGAGTAACTTTCATTTTTTCCTATATATCAGATCGAATTCATTAAACCTAATCAGACGTCATCACTTACGTAGTTACCTTTCTGCAACTCATTGCTGACATCATCATCACCAAAACATACGGGTTCAATTAATCAAACTACTACTAACATTTATACACCTAACATTCACTAAAACTAATCTGACGGCGTCAGTTATCTCCTTCAAACTGATTGCTGACGTGGCTTTAAACCTAAAACCTAACAACTCAATCAAAAGTTGAGCAAATTAGCAGCTTATACCTTGACATTGGTCAACAGAACAGGAAACTAAAGGAACAGCGCAGCACTAAGACCAGGAGGCATAGTAATCAGTGAGTGTAACAGATCAAATAAACCTAATATGACGTCACCACTTACCTTCGCACTAATAGCTCACGTCATCACAACAAATTCACCATTTCACTACAACCTAACGATTTAATCCATCAACATTCACTAAACCTGATTGCTGACATGGCATCAAATTATGTCATTTCATAACTAAATCAAAACCTGAAACCTAACGATTAAATCCATCAACATTCACTCAACTTAATCTGAAATCATCACTTACCTTCTTCAACCTGATGGCTGACGTGGCCACTAATTAGGTAACTAGCTCAAAAACATAAAACCTAACGATTCGATCAATTACATTCACATTCATAATCACTAGACATAACGTCCTTACAAACTGATTGCTGACGTCATCGTAACAAATCACCCAAAAACCTAACTAAAAATCAATCAATCAATAAAAAACCTAAAACCTATCCCGACGTCATCATTCATCTATTACCTTCAGCTAATTGCTGACGCTTAGGTCATTTCATAACTAAATCAATAAAAAAAACTAAAACCTAAACCAAACGATTAATTAATCAGCAAATTCAGCATTCACTACACCTAATCTGACGTCATCAACTACCTTCTAAAGTTCTAAATGCCCCGATAGCACTGATTTATACCTTGACATTGATCAATAGAAAAGGCGAATCAAGGAACAACACAGCACTGATTGCTGATGTCACCATAACCAAAACCTAACGATTCACTCAGCCTGATTGCTGCCGTGGCCTCTAATCAGGTCGCTAAATGCCTGATAGATAACGCCATCATAACAAATTCACCTAAAACATAACTGATTGCTGACGTGGCATAAATTTAGGACTAACAAATCAATCAATCAATTAACAAACAAAACTTATAACTTGACATTGATCAATAAGACCGGCGAATCAAGGAACAACGCAGCACTAAGACCAGGAGCTATCGCAACTAATTCTCATTTTATCAGTGAGTATATCAGATCAAATAAAACCTAACATGACGTCATCAAACACCTTCTGCACTAATAGCTGACGTCATCCTAACAATTCACCATTTCAAATCCATCAACGATATCACTAAACCTGATTGCTGCTGACGTGGCACAAATTAATCAGGTCATTTCATAACTACCTAAAACCTAACGATTTTAAATCAATCTGACGTCATCACTTACCTTCAACCTGATTGCTGACGTGGCACAAAATTAGGTCTAACAAATCAATCAATCAAATCATACCTTGACATTGGCCAATAACACCGGTGACTCGAGAAACGACGCAGCACTAAGACCAGGAGGTATCGCAACTAATTTTCATTTTAACAGTGAGTATATCAGATCAAATAAACCTAATACGACGTCGTCATTTACATCCTAGCACTGATTGCTGACATCACCACAACCAAAACCTAACGGATTCACTCATCCTAATTGCTGACGTGGCATCAACATAGGTCAATAAGCTACCTTCTAGTTCTAAAATGCCTGACAGATGACGTCACCACAACAGAAATCCACCTAAAAACTAACTGATTGCTGACGTCACCACAACCAAAACCTACCGATTCACTCAGCCTGATTGCTGACGTGGCCTCTAATTAGGTCTCTAAATGCCTGATAGATGATGAGGTCATCACAACAAAAAAATTCACCTAAAACCTAACTGATTGCTGACGTGGCATGAAATTAGGTCAAACAAATCAATGAATGAAATATATATATACCTTGACATTGGTCAATAAGACCGGTGACTCGAGAAACGACGTCGGACTAAGACCAGGAGGTATCGCAACTAATTTTCATTTTAACAGCGAGTTTCAGATCAAATAAACCTAATACGACGTCGTCATTTACATCCTAGCACTGATTGCTGACGTCACCACAACCAAAACCTAACGATTCAATCATCCTAATTGCTGACGTGGCATCAAATTAGGTCAATAAGCTACCTTCTAGTTCTAAAATGCCTGATAGATGACGTCATCATAACAAAAATTCACCAAAACCTAACCGATTGCTAACGTCACCACAACCAAAACCTACCGATTCACTCAGCCTGATTGCTGACGTGGCCTATAATTAGGTCTCTAAAATGCCTGATAGATGATGACGTCATCATAACAAAAAAAAGTTCACCTAAAACCTAACTGAATGCTGACGTGGCATAAAATTAATTAGGTCTAACAAACAAATCAATCAATGAAATATATATATACCTTGACATTGGTCAATAAGACCGGAGATTCGAGAAACGACGTCGGACTGAGACCAGGAGGAATCGTAATAGAAGAAGACCTGGAAATCGGAAGCTTAGCAGGTGACATCATCTTATACTTTGCTCTACTCGATCCTCCACCATTCATCATCATCTTATTATTGTTATTAGTATCATCATCATTATTCATTGTGGATTTTTATAAATTAGTATGAGAAATAAAGTTTTTTTTTTTTAGTTGTGATCCAGTTTTATAAATTTGTTTTGAAGGTGTAGTGTGTGTGAGGGGAAATAAGGGTGGGGTGTGGGGGTAGGATGGTAAATTTTTGACAGGGTAGAGTGTTGACTTTTGGGAGAGGAGTCTTTTGTCTTATTTGTGCTTGGTTGCCTTTTGGATTGGGGTTGCTTATTTTTCACCTTTGGATTGGTGCTTAATGTTTTGAAACACGGTTGACTCGGTCGGGTTAACTGATTGAACTGGTTCCGGCCAAAAAATGAGTAAAAAAAACTGGGTTAACCGGTTAGATCCGTCAAATTTCAAGTGACTCGGCCACTCGGGTCAACCCGGTTCTTGAAACTTAGTCGGGTTTAGTTTTTTTTATTTCTTTTAATAGAAAACAGGGTGGACCTGGCGGTCAAACCATTAACCCGGTGACTCAACCGGGTCAACTAAAAACCTGATTTTCAAAATATTGATGCTACTTTTTTTTCTTTTTTTTTTCATTTTTTTTTTCAAATTAATTGTTCAATATTGAAAATAGATAGAAAATTTGATCGAAATTGTTATTACAAATATTTAAGAAACTATGAATTTATTAGCTAAGGCCTAGGGGTAAAACAGTTATTTTGTAAAAAGTAAGAAATAAAAAATTGTAATAATTATGTTTTTAAGAAACCACGTGTTTTTTGTCGGTGGACAGTTATCTTGGGACGAGGGAGTAATTTGTAACAACAATATCAACAACAAAAATACTTATTCGCGCGAAAAGTCAGATCTTTTTCTCTAATTTACACGACTTAATTCATTTCCGTGGTTATTTTCGGACTTTTTATTTGGCAATCTCAAGATCTGTACCATGATATGTTTCTTATGAGACTTTCATTCACCACTAGATCACCTTAGAGATGGTGTGCCTATTTGTAAGCATTTTAGTAAATCGTGTTTCAACTTGTTCCGTTAGGCTAGGCACACTCGTGACCTATATTGCATCATCATTCCGGCTGTCACCTCAGCTTTCTCTCTCTTCAACCCATTTTCACTTCTCTCCCCACACTCGTGACCCATAGTTTTAAAAAAAAAGGATAAACATGCGATTTTCTCCCTTTACATTCGGTCGGGAGGGCAACCGAATCCCACAAATATCATCCGTCGACCGATTTCGAATAATAGCTCCACAGAGGGAGCGACCGAATTCCAATTAGGTCGTTTGTGCCTCAACCGAATCCATTTCCGACCCATTGTGGGTAGCCTTATGTTTGTTTTAAATTAACTTTTGACAAGTTAAGTTTATCAAGACTTAAGAGCATCATCTTTGTTTCTAGATGATTTTACTTATAAACAAGCGTAATTTTAAGGTATAAGAACTTTTTGTGATGTTGACGGAGTGATTGTATCGGTGACGAATTTCACTAGCTAATAATAACTTTTTTGGGGTAGTGTAGCACTGTAGCAGGAGGCATGACGACTCATATATGTATGGTTATTATTAACTACAAAAATAGAATGGTATAACCGTATAACCACTTCCCACGAGTGGTATGCGGAAAAGGTTTTCAGAACAAATTGTTTGTCGTGTACAACAATATATGCATTGTTCCCGAGTGCGTATATTTTAGATGTGTATTTTTTTATTTTTTTTTTTTATTTTTTTCAAATGATGGGACGGTTAAGACAAAGTTCATAGATGGTTATATGTATATCAATTGAGAGTTAATTTGCACACTCTATAAAGTGATTGGGACATTCAAATTAATGGCGTTATGGAAATTTATACCTTCACATGGGTGAAAATATAAAAGTAACTGTGAGGTTATAGATGTCAAAATACTACTAATTAGAATGTCTCAATCACTTTATAGAGTGTGCAAATCATCTCTCATATCAATTAGACGACACATACCCAAGAAAAAAAGACGACTTTTCCTAGGCAAAAAACCTTTTTTTTTTCCTTCAAATCTTCTCAACTTTGTGAGGAAATTTGAAGAGAAAGTTGGGCAAGACTATCTTTTCGATTAAAATGAAACCTCTGATACATAGTCAGAAAATATAAACTGTCATATAACATAAAAAAGCACTTTGATCTAATATGCAATTTACAAAGTGCGCTTTGAAAATGCTCTTGCTTAAACAAGAAACAAATTACCTATATCCTAAAACATTACTTGATAGAAAAGCCAAATTCATGTGGTTTTAGTTGATTACTACATTAAAAATATCACAAGTTGAAGTCAAAATATTTTCACATCAATATTTACCAAATAAAATTGACCTTCAAACTGGAGTTGATAGAATTTGTGACATGCCTTGTAAGTCATGTATTATCATCAACTTTATTTATCATTGTACTTATATTTACGTCGTACTCATTAGTTTCGACATTATAAATATGGTCGTTTGACTATTAACGTCTAAAATGAATCTTGATTTTGAAATAAAAGAGTCATGTTTCATCATCAACATCATCAATTCCATGTTCATTTATTATTAAATGTTGTTGTCATTGGTTTTGACATTACAAGTGTAGTAGCTTGACTCCTTATCAGCAATGTTAATTCTTGTACATTTCTTGATGTTGGTGTCATTGGTTTTGACCCTACAACTGTTGTCGAATAAATAAAGCCGTCTAGTCGTTTTGATTTATGTGACAAGAATTTGCAATCTAGAAAGAATTTAAAGATCGTCTGTTAAGAATTTTACGTCCAGTCTAATATGTTTATGTAACCATAGACGTAAAAGAATCTCAGATGTTATATTTAAAAGTTAAGGTCTAATGTAACTATAGCTGTGGAATAATCTTTTATTATTATTTTTTTTTTCAAGAGTAAGTTTTTATACATTTTGGCCAACTAATTTCTGGGGTTTGAGCTCACCATCACGCAAACTTAAATCGGGGTACAACGCTCCTCTTCTGAGGTTGTCGTAACCAATTCATAGTTATTTACACGGAACACGGAAGAATCTTTGTTATTTTATATGAAAGGCCGGAAGAATCTTTAATTGATGTACAAAAGATACATAGAACTTTGCTCTAATTGACGAATGTTAAAACTGTTTTGGTCGATTTGGTTAGATAGTTATATAATGGGCATCTACATACGCGGTAAGCTTTAATAGGCTAACATAATGGAAGATTTTAGTCGTTACAGAAGTCATATAAATTAAAACCCAATATATGTATCGCTGCATCAAGTCCCAAACAATATGTTAAACTGAACTACATGTATGAAGGATGAATCATACCTTAAAGGGAATATATCAACGTTTTTTTTTTCAATTGTTTTGTACCTTAGTTTCATGATTTATTTCATGTGTGAGATCTTTGGTTCAATACTTTTTTCTATGCTAGCAAAACATCTGAGGTGGCAATTTCGACTCATTCATTGATTCGAGGTATACCATATCTCAAATGCGTCCATTTGAAGAAAAGAGTAGCAAAATCCGAAAAGGGTTGTATAGACCAAATGAAAGTTGCCAACAATATACTTTTAACGCATACAACCACCTAAGGGGTGTTTGTTTAAGCTTATATATGTGGCTTATGAGCTTAATTGTTTTTCGGCTTGAATGTTATAAGCTTTAATTTTTCGGCTTATTTTGAGACTTGTGAGCTTATATAAGGTTATTATGATATGGTAAACTTATACAACCGCAATTTTTCGGCTTATTTTGAGACCCGCAATCATAATATTTTTGCCATCATATTTGACAAAATAGTTATCGATGAAAATAAAAGTACCAAATTCGTTTTTAATAACACGCAAAGGTACTTATTAGCCAACCCATATATCCAACTCACATTTTTGCTATAGGTAAAAAAAACTGCCCAAGTGTCATTAAAAGCCAACTGTTTCCCCCAGCTAAATTTAGCATTGCAGCAAAGGTAAAAATAGGATGGATGTACAACTAGTATCCCAGTTATTAGTAACTTCACTAGACTGGTTTTTTACTGTGCATCTATTAATGCAATATATGTTATTCTTGTGATTTGACTGACATATTTTTACTTGCAGGAAGATAATAAAAGGCAATTTGATTGATCATAGTGTCAAACATCATGTTGACAAATGCATACAACCAGTCATAAAAGTATAAAACATCTATGTCTACCTTTCAATTTCAAGCACAGTAGTAGTGGTCCAAATTTATGTTGGATTGTGAAGGTGTGGTGGGCTTTTTCAAAGTGAAGATTTGTTTGTCTCTAATCATCATTTGATATTTGTCTTCACTATAACTTTAATTTTAATTACTATTAGCAGATATTTGTTATGTAAATATTAATAGAGGATGTATTAGTAAGCTCAAGCTCATTTTGTGGGTTTAGGGTTCATTAAGGTTTTAAGCTATTTATATTAAAAACAGTCGATCAATAAAACATAATATTAATCTTCAGACTTATGTGGCTACGTTGAGCCGCCTCCTCTAAGCCACCCGTTTACCGTAGTTTCCACCCGTCGCCACCCTTTATCCCTTGTTGAAAAGAAAAAGAAAAAGTTCAAACCGCCGGGATATAAGCAAGGGCAACATGGGCCAATGCACGGGGGCCCATTATTTGGAGGGCACCAAATTTGTAAAAAGCCCGACTGATATATATATATTTGACAGGCCTATTTTAAAGCCCAAAAGAAGAATATGTCNACGTCACCACAACAGAAATCCACCTAAAAACTAACTGATTGCTGACGTCACCACAACCAAAACCTACCGATTCACTCAGCCTGATTGCTGACGTGGCCTCTAATTAGGTCTCTAAATGCCTGATAGATGATGAGGTCATCACAACAAAAAAATTCACCTAAAACCTAACTGATTGCTGACGTGGCATGAAATTAGGTCAAACAAATCAATGAATGAAATATATATATACCTTGACATTGGTCAATAAGACCGGTGACTCGAGAAACGACGTCGGACTAAGACCAGGAGGTATCGCAACTAATTTTCATTTTAACAGCGAGTTTCAGATCAAATAAACCTAATACGACGTCGTCATTTACATCCTAGCACTGATTGCTGACGTCACCACAACCAAAACCTAACGATTCAATCATCCTAATTGCTGACGTGGCATCAAATTAGGTCAATAAGCTACCTTCTAGTTCTAAAATGCCTGATAGATGACGTCATCATAACAAAAATTCACCAAAACCTAACCGATTGCTAACGTCACCACAACCAAAACCTACCGATTCACTCAGCCTGATTGCTGACGTGGCCTATAATTAGGTCTCTAAAATGCCTGATAGATGATGACGTCATCATAACAAAAAAAAGTTCACCTAAAACCTAACTGAATGCTGACGTGGCATAAAATTAATTAGGTCTAACAAACAAATCAATCAATGAAATATATATATACCTTGACATTGGTCAATAAGACCGGAGATTCGAGAAACGACGTCGGACTGAGACCAGGAGGAATCGTAATAGAAGAAGACCTGGAAATCGGAAGCTTAGCAGGTGACATCATCTTATACTTTGCTCTACTCGATCCTCCACCATTCATCATCATCTTATTATTGTTATTAGTATCATCATCATTATTCATTGTGGATTTTTATAAATTAGTATGAGAAATAAAGTTTTTTTTTTTTAGTTGTGATCCAGTTTTATAAATTTGTTTTGAAGGTGTAGTGTGTGTGAGGGGAAATAAGGGTGGGGTGTGGGGGTAGGATGGTAATTTTTTGACAGGGTAGAGTGTTGACTTTTGGGAGAGGAGTCTTTTGTCTTATTTGTGCTTGGTTGCCTTTTGGATTGGGGTTGCTTATTTTTCACCTTAGCATTGCTACTCAATGTTTTGAAACACGGTTACTCGGTTGGGTTAACTGATTGAACTGGTTCCGGCCAAAAAATGAGTAAAAAAAACTGGGTTAACCGGTTAGATCCGTCAGATTTTAAGTGACTCGGCCACTCGGGTCAACCCGGTTCTTGAAACTTGGTCGGGTTTAGTTTTTTTTATTTCTTTTAATAGAAAACCGGGTGGACCTGGCGGTCAAACCATTAACCCGGTGACTCAACCGGGTCAACTAAAAACCTGATTTTCAAAATATTGATGCTACTTTTTTTTCCTTTTTTTTCTTTTTTTTTTCAAATTAATTGTTCAATATTGAAAATAGATAGAAAATTTGATCGAAATTGTTATTACAAATATTTAAGAAACTAGGAATTTATTAGCTAAGGCCTAGGGGTAAAACAGTCGTTTTGTAAAAAGTAAGAAATAAAAAAGTTGTAATAGTTATGTTTTTTAAAAAACTATTGTTTTTTGTCAGTGGACAGTCATCTTGGGACGAGGGGAGTAATTTGTAACAACAATATCAAGAACAAAAATACTTATTCGAAGTGAAATGTTGATAGATTATTTCACTAACTTAGGTATATGTGAGACTCATGCTTATTTGTAAGTGGTGAAGGATTTGTTTTTAGGTTATTCAAGAAAAGTCATATCTTTTTCTCTAATTTACACGACTTAATTCATTTCCGTGGTTGTTTTCAGACTTTTTATTTGGCAATCTCAAGATCTGTACCATGATATAAGAATGATGGTTTCTTATGAGACTTTCATTTACCACTAGATCACCTTAGAGATGGTGTGCCTATTTGTAAGCATTTTAGTAAATCGTGTTTCAACTTGTTCCGTTATCTTTGTTTCTAGATGATTTTACTTATAAACAAGCGTAATTTTAAGGTATAAGAACTTTTTGTGATGTTGACGGAGTCATTGTATCGGTGACGAATTCCACTAGCTAATAGTAATAACTTTTTTGGGTTAGTGTAGCAGGAGGCATGACGACTCATGTATGTATGTTTATTATTAACTACAAAAATAGAATGGTATAACCGTATAAACACTTCCTACGAGTGGTATGCGGTAAAGGTTTTTAGAACAAATTGTTTGTCGTGTACAACAATATATGCATTGTTTGTTTCCGAGTGCGTATATTTTAGATGTGTATTTTTTTATTTTTCTTTTCCAAATGATGGGACGGTTAAGACAAAGTTCATAGATGGTTACATGTATATCAATTATACGATACGTACCCAAAAAAAATAGACTCGACTTTTCCCAGGCAAAAAACCTTTTTTTTTTCTTCTTCAAATCTTCTCAACTTTGTGAGGAAATTTGAAGAGAAAGTTGGGCACGACTATCTTTTCGATAAAAATGAAACCTCTGATACATAGTAAGAAAATATACACTGTCATATAAGTAAAAATAAAAAAAAAAAAAAATAAAAAAAAAAAAAAAAAAAAAAAAAAAAAAAAAAAACACTTTGATCTAATATGCAATTTACAAAGTGCGCTTTGAATGCTCTTGCTTAAACAATAAACAAATTACCTGTCCTAAAACATTACTTGATAGAAAAGCCAAATTCATGTGGTTTTAGTTGATTACTACATTAAAAACATCACAAGTTGAAGTCAAAATATTTTCACATCTATATTTACCAAATAAAATTGACCTTCAAATAGAGACGGAGCCAGGATTTTTAGAGAATGTTGTATAATTTTTTTCTTATGATTATTAGTACTAAAGTTGCACCATAAGGAATTTATTAACTAAAATTGAGGGTTGCACGTACAAAAAGGCTTTACCTGGTTTGAGTCTGTGTGGCGGTGGGTTCAAACCCCGTGGATTAGTCGGCCAAAAGGTCGGAAATCATGGTTACCAAAAAAAAAACAAAAAAACAAAAAAAACAACATATTTTGAAAACAATTTATATTTCGTGACTTAAAATCGGATATTTCCCGTGCCAGTTGCCACACCGGAGTTGATAGAATTTGTGACATGCCTTGTATTCATGTATTATCATCAACTTTATTTATCATTGTACTTATATTTACGTCGTACTCATTAGTTTCGACATTATAAATATGGTCGTTTGACTATTTGACGTCTAAAATAAATCTTGATATAGAAATAAGAGAGTCATGTTTCATTATCAACATCATCAATTCCATGTTCATTTATTATTAAATGTTGTTGTCATTGGTTTTGACATTACAAGTGTAGTAGCTTGACTCCTTTTCAGCAATGTTAATTCTTGTTCATTTCTTCATGTTGGTGTCATTGGTTTTGACCCGACAACTGTTGTCGAATAAATAAAGCCGTCTAGTCGTTTTGATTTATGTGACAAGAATTTGCAATCTAGAAAGAATTTAAAGATCGTCTGTTAAGAATTTTACGTCCAGTCTAATATGTTTATGTAACGATAGACGTAAAAGAATCTCATATATATGTTATATAAAAAAGTTAAGGTCTAATGTAACTATAGCCGTGGAATAATCTTTATTTATTTATTTATTTATTTTTCTGTTGTGAGTAAGTTCTTATACATTTTGGGGTGCCAACTAATTTATGGGGTTTGAGCTCACCATCACACAAACTTAAATCGGGGTACAACGCTCCTCTTCTCAGGTTGTCGTAACCAATTCATAGTTATTTACACGGAACACGGAAGAGTCTTTATTAATTTATATGAAAGGCCGGAAGAATCTTTAATTGATGTACAAAAGATACATGGAACTTTGCTCTAATTTACGAATGTTAAAACTGTTTTGGTCGATTTGGTTAGATAGTTATATAATGGGCATCTACATACGCGGTAAGCTTTAATAGGCTAATATAATGGAAGATTTTAGTCGTTACAGAAGTCATATAAATTTAAACCCAATATATGTATCGCTGCATCAAGTCACAAACCATATGTTAAACTGAACTACATGTATGAAGGATGAATCATACCTTAAAGGGAATATATCAACGCTTTTTTTCAATTGTTTTGTTCCTTAGTTTCATGATTTATTTCATGTGTGAGATCTTTGGTTCAATACTTTTTTCTATGCTAGCAAAACATCTGAGGTGGCAATTTCGACTCATTCATCGATTCGAGGTATACCATATCTCAAATGCGTCCATTTGAAGAAAAGAGTAGCAAAATCCGAAATGGGTTGTATAGACCAAATGAAAGTTGCCAACAATATACTTTTAACGCATACAACCTCCTAAGGGGTGTTTGTTTAAGCTTATATATGTGGCTTATGAGCTTAATTGTTTTTCGGCTTGAATTTTATAAGCTTTAATTTTTCGGCTTATTTTGAGACTTGTGAGCTTATATAATGTTATTATGATATGGTAAAGTTATACAACCGCAATTTTTCGGCTTATTTTGAGACCCGCAGTCATAATATTTTTGCCATCATATTTGACAAAATGGTTATCGATGAAAATAAAAGTACCAAATTCGTTTTTAATAACACGCAAAGGTACTTATTAGCCAACCCATATATCCAACTCACATTTTTGCTATAGGTAAAAAAACTGCCCAAGTGTCATTAAAAGCCAACTGTTTCCCCCAGCTAAATTTAGCATTGCAGCAAAGGTAAAAATAGGATGGATGTACAACTAGTATCCCAGTTATTAGTTAACTTCACTAGACTGGTTTTTTACTGTGCATCTATTAATGCAATAGTATATGTTATTCTTGTGATTGTGACTGACATATTTTTACTTGCAGGAAGATAATAAAAGGCAATTTGATTGATCATAGTGTCAAACATCATGTTGACAAATGCATACAACCAGTCATAAAAGTATAAAACATCTATGTCTACCTTTCAATTTCAAGCACAGTAGTAGTGGTCCAAATTTATGTTGGATTGTGAAGGTGTGGTGGGCTTTTTCAAAGTGAAGATTTGTTTGTCTCTAATCATCATTTGATATTTGTCTTCACTATAGCTTTAATTTTAATTACTATTAGCAGATATTTGTTATGTAAATATTAATAGAGGATGTATTAGTAAGCTCAAGCTCGTTTTGTGGGTTTAGGGTTCATTAAGGTTTTAAGCTATTTATATTAAAAACAGTCGATCAATAAAACATAATACTACGTATTAATCTTCAGACTTATGTGGCTACGTTGAGCCGCCTCCTGTAAGCCACCCGTCTACCGTAGTTTCCACCCGTCGCCACCCTTTATCCCTTGTTGAAAAGAAAAAGAAAAAGTTCAAACCACCGGGATATAAGCAAGGGCAACATGGGCCAATGCACGGGGGCCCATTATTTGAAGGGCAACAAATTTGTAAAAAGCCCGACTGATATATATATATATTTGACAGGCTTATTTTAAAGCCTAAAAGAAGAATATGTCGAGCTTTAGTATGATTCTATAAATGCATTATACGAATATACGACGTCCCACAAATAAGTAAAAAAACCATACGGTAGTTTTGAGTTTTGATATGATCGGAACAGAAGAACAGTGATATTATACGGTAAAAGTTCTACTTGTTTACTTTGAATTTTAATTTGTTAAGGTTTATCTTTATTCTTTAATGTTATAATTTAGGGATCCATTGTCGATTACTAGTATTTAAATTAAACATTTAATTAGTTGTATGCTGTATTGTTGTTTTAAGGCTAGCATCATGAATATTCCTTTTCTTGCTATGTGTTGCATATATATGCTATTAGAGAAGTAAAACTAACTAGTTGACTTTAATCAATAGATTACCCAAAATTTACAAATTTTATGAATAATCCCTAAAAAAACATTTTATGCATACACTGGTTTTTGGCATATGGGACATTAGAAAGAATGCGTTCAGGTGATGGATTATTGAACCAAAAATATATTCCACATATTTTTGTGATAAACTTGAGTACACCATTTACAATATTGTGAAGATATGTGGACAGAATAGCTAATAGCCTAATATCATAATGACCGTTTTTGGAAACAATCATTTTTCTCTAAGGGGGCAATTTTTTTAAAATTATGGCCCAGTGCGCCCAAAATCTCCGGGACGGCCCTGTCCGTCATATACCAAAAGACCAAACCGTTGGTTAGTATTACATGTACGTACCTAACACTTAGGTTGTTTAGTTGATCTAGTCAGTTCCGAACAAGAACAATTCAAATAAGCCTTGTTGAGTATCAAACTCAAAAGTTGTCATATAAAGATGAAAGTTCAACGCCTAAGTTCGGATATAATCAGCACTCTTCCTGAAGAGATAATTGAAAGTATATTAACTCGTATGCCAATTCGAGATGCATTGAGAACAAGCATACTGTCAAAGAGATGGAGGTATTGTTGGATGAGCATGCCTAAAGTTACGTTTGATCATGAGACGTTGTTTGATGAAGTATCAACTATTGATGCACGAAAGAAGAAATATAAGCTTGTAAATGCCGTCTTCCATGTTCTGTTACTACACAAGGGTCCAATATTGGAGTTCCGTCTTTATGTTGGTAAACTTAATATGGTTTCTGAGTTTGACCAAATAATACTTCATCTTTCGAGGAGCAATCATGTGAAAAACTTGATATTTGAGATTTTAGACAACTACTGCAAGCTACCCTCTTTGTTCTTTACATTGCAAGGATTAGAATATCTTGAAATCACAAATTGTGTGTTTGAGCCTCCATTAATGTTTAAAGGGTTTAATAGGTTGTCTACTGTGTGGTTTGACCATGTTGAAATATCAGCTAAATCACTTCTACATTTTCTCTCCAATTGTCCACTACTTGAGGTAGTTGGTTTGAAGTACTTTTCTGAAGGTGGTATGCCACAAAAGCTTCCAACTTCACTAGTCCGCCTCAAACGTCTTTACTTGGGTGTTTACTCTACGGAACAATGTATGGTTTCTTCCGCTCTATGTATGATCAGAAGCTCCCCAAATTTAGAGTACATTAGCTTTCTGATATACGATGATAAAAAGTTACGTGATCGACAAACTTCCATGAACTTACTTGATCTCCAAAACGACTCGAGTTTGAGCTTGGACCATCTTGAAAATTTTGAGATAGGAAGGTTCCGTAACTCGCCTTTTGAAATTGAATTTGTGAAGCTTATTTTGGCTAAGTCACCTGTGCTAAAGAAACTTATAATCAAGCTTAGTTGCGGTGTTTCTGTTCATGAAGAAGTTACAATGCTTAGAGACTTGATATACGCGCAACTACCACGTGCATCATCTTCGGCAAAACTCATCGTCACACGCCGATAAACTTTCTCGTGAATATGAAGGCTATCATTTTGGAAATGTTACTTATTTGTCCTGGTTCAGATTAAGGGTTGTCAACACAATATTTTGATAGACTATATAGAACATATTTTGTTGTGACTTAGGTAATGGTGAACCCAACGGAGTATTTGTTTAGCATCAATAAATAAATACTCCGTAAATAAATAATAAAAAAAGAAAAAAGTCTATGCTATGCTTTTCTTTTGGTTTCTTCACGACTTACTACAGTTCTATTTTATTTTGTTTTTGCTGTTGCAAATGAAGATTTGTCACCACGAACAAAACTTTTATTGCTTTAATGTTTATTTAGCTTTCTCATCCAATTTGAGCTTTCGTGATTTTGCTCTTCTAATTGCGGGAAAGTGTTAGAGGATACATTAGTAAGCCCAAGCCCGGTTTATGGGCTTAACATTCATTAGAGTTTTAAGTTATTTACATTATAAAGTCGATGAGTAACACAGGATATTCATCATTCAACAAATACTAAAGTTAAGATTAAATATTACATTGTTTTTTGGTTTATGTAAAATAAACATGTATAGTCATCCTCGAGACAGAGTGAACATTTACCTAAGCCACTGAGCTGAGCAGTATACTTAGAAAATCTCAACATTGTCTTTCACATATTGTCTTTGTGGCGAGACTAAAAAGCCGGTCAACCTTACTGTTATCAACGTTTTGCAATAATGAAGATGTAGTTTTGACACACTTTTGATAAGACCTTGGTGATAAATTATCTCCCTCATATTTTGCAAGATGTTTTCCCATTAATCAAATTATTAAGAATGCAATTGTAGCAAGAATGGTATAAGTACTTTGGAACATCCATCAATCAAGAATCAATTTTTCATTCTTTTCAATCAAACATGCTTTCAAGAAAGTGAAAATATATTATAAAAACATCTCATTTCTATTACAAAATAATGACATTCTTGTGATTGTACACATACCAAGTCTTGATACATCCTAATCTGTTTTTAAAGTTGCGTTTGGTTCAAAGAATGTTTTTGAAGGAATTGTAATCCTTAGAAGGAATTGTAATTTGAAAGAATTGTAATTCAAAGAATTGGAATATGTTGTAATTGTAATTTGTTGGAATTGTAATTGATAAAATTTGTCATTGTGTTGGTTTGACTAGCAACGTAATGTAATTCAAAAAAACATTAATAATAATAATAATAATAATAATAATAATATAATATAATATAATATAATATAATAATATTAATAATTTAATAATAATAATAATAATATTAATAATAATAAAATAGTAATAATAATATTATTTATTAAATAATAATATAATAATATAATAATATAAATAATATTATTTATTAAATTAAAAATATAATAATAATAATAATAATAATAAAATAATAATAATAATAATGATAATAATATATTAATAACAATAATAATAATAATAATAAAATAAATAATTAATAATAGTAATATAATAAAAATTATAATAATAATAATAATAATAATAAATAATTAATAATTTAATATAATAATAATAATAATAATAATAATAATAATAATAATATAAATAATAATAATAATAATAATAATAATAACAATTATTTTTTATATTTGTTATTATTATTATTATTATTATTATTATTATTACTATTATTATTTATAATAATTATTATTATTATAATTATTTTCATTTTTTTAAATTAAATAATATATTAATAGCAATTAATAATAACGTTAAAAGATAAATAATGATATTTAACTTTTAAAAATCTGAATTCCAACGTAATTCAACACATTCCATCAAGTTTGCTATGTAATCTGAATTATATCACTTGACGTAATTGGCTGTAATCCAATTACATTTCCTTGCAAACCAAACAAGTCATGTAATGTAATCTAAATTACAATTCAATTCATCCTGCCAACCAAACAGGATTGTAATGTAATTCAGATTACAATTACAACGAATTATATCGAATTCTAACGAACCAAACACCCCCTAAGTTTTTTTCTCACTGCTTTGACAAAATAGCATGTGTGAAAAGAAGAAAAAAAGAATTTTCTTTTACCCAAATTGAGGAAAAGTATATAGATGGTGAACTGCCATAGGTGAATAAAATGATGACATAATTGATGCACTTTTCTCTTTTTATATCATTTTCAAAAAGCAAAACAATTAAAGTTAAAGCAATTCTATTTTCCACCGAAAGAAACCATATTAGTACAATATTTAATAACCTTATACTAATATATAACTTCAAACATAATTACCATTAACTTAATACACTTCCATCAGAAATGACATCTAACCAAAACTTACAAGATCTTCAATGGCTTAAACAATCAATTCAATCTGAAAATCTTGATCTTGAAAGCATTTCATTCCATCTTTCACAACCAACATCACATTGTCATCAAGAAACAAATGAGTCAATTCATATTAACATTTCAAACAATGCCCGTGTCGAGTTTGCTAATGTGCTTAAGTTCGTGTCAACGTGTTCCAAAACGCGGCTTTCGTTAGAAGCTATTTGAGTTTCACCAAGTTGAATGGGAGCTAGAGGAAATGAAGAGCCTCGAGGTTTTACTCGATGGTTCTTCAAATTTAAAAAAGGTCATATTCAAGAGAAACAAAATGAACGGCGAGTGCATGGAAATGCTAGCGAATATATTGAAGAAAAATGTAGTGGTTAAAGAGATTATGTTTTCTGAATCAAGGATTGGTTCATATGGAGCTAGTTTATGTGCTTCGGGTTTAAAGGTAAATACATGTTTAGAAGACTTGCAAATAAGGGACGATACGATAGGATCCAAAGGGGCAGAAGAGTTATCCAAAATGATAGAAGCAAATTCGACGTTAAAAAAGTTAACTATATTTGACTCGAGTTCTGTCATTGCCGCCCCATTGATATCAGCAGTGCTAGCAAGAAACAGATCTACTGAAGTTCATGTATGGAGTAGAGGAAGCGATAATGACGATAGCTCGAAAATAGTGGAATTCACACCTGAGAGCAGCATGCTACGCATATACCGGATAAATGTTTCCGGGGCTTGTAGGGTAGCGTGTGCTCTTGGGTGGAACACAACTGTTAAATCACTTGACCTCACCGGGGTCTATTTAAAATCCCGGTGGGCCAGGGACTTTCGTTGGGTTCTTGAACAGAACCGGACTCTAAAAGAAGTTAACCTCTCAAAAACGAGGTTAAAAAACAAGGGGGTTGTTTATGTTGCAGCTGGATTGTTCAAGAACAAAAGTTTGGAAATATTGCATTTACATGATAATCGGTTTAATGGAGTAGGTGTAGAACACTTGCTTTGCCCATTAACTCGGTTTTCATCTCTTCAAATGCAAGCAAATATAACTTTGAAGTCGCTGATATTTGGTGGAAAAAGAACGAAGATAGGTAGAGACGGGCTGATTTCGATTTTGCAAATGTTGGTACTAACCAAACTTTAACGAGATTGGGGATATATGAAGATCAAAGTTTAAGGCCACAAGATATAATTGAAATATTTGAAAGTTTAAAGACAAATGTTAGTTTGAAGTGTTTGTCTTTACAGGGTTGTAAAGGGGTGGATGGCGATTTAGTGTTGAATAGTATAATGGAGACTTTACAAGTGAATCCTTGGATCGAGGAGATTGATCTTGCAAGAACACCGCTACAGATTTCTGGGAAAGCAGATGTGATACATCAAAAAATAGGCCAAAATGAAAATACAGGCCAGGAAGTTGAGGTCGATTTGCTTAAAGATATGCCTATGACGGCGCCCAAGAGCTGTCGAGTCTTCATATGTGGACAAGAATTCGCTGGTAAGTTTGCTTCTGATCTTTACTGAGAGGTATAAGTTATTTGGCACAACCGTCACACAATATCGCTTATATAATTAAGATACATTGTTTATATGCAGGGAAAACCACACTATGCAACTCCATTTCACAAAACTTCACATCCTCGAAGGTAGCATACATAGAACAAGTAAAAACCCTCGTAAATCCTATAGAGCAAGCGATTCGTACTTCAGGAATAAAAGTAAAAACGCTCAAAGACGAGGATACGAAGTATTCAATATGGAACCTAGGAGGTCAACATGAGTCCTTTTCCTTTCATGATATCATGTTTCCAGGCCATGGTAGTGCATATTTTGTCATCGTTTCCAGCTTGTTTCTTAAACCAAACAACAGAGAACCAAAACCGCCATCAGAGTTAGAACAAGACTTACAATATTGGCTAAGATTCATAGTTTCCAACTCAAAAAAAGCAGGTCAACAATGCATACTACCCAATGTAACCGTGGTCCTAACACACCACGACAAGATCGACCAGTCCTCACTAAATTTCCAAAACATAGTAAACGTCGTTCAAAACCTTAGGGATAAGTTCCAAGGATACGTTGACTTCTACCCTACCGTATTCACAGTTGATGCAAGATCATCTGCTTATGTCAATAAACTCACTCATCACCTTAGAAAAACTAGCAAAACCATTTTGCAAAGAGTCCCTAGAGTTTATGAACTTTGTAATGATCTTGTAACAATATTATCCGGTTGGAGGTCGGAAAATGATGATAAACGAATAATGAAATGGGAAGAGTTTAGCAATTTGTGTCAAGTTAAAGTACCCTCTCTACGAGTCCAATCAAGAAACGACAACATACTAATGAAGGTCGAGATGCGAAGAAAAGCAGTTGCAACATGTCTTCATCAAATAGGGGAAGTGATATATTTTGAAGAATTAGGATTTCTGATATTGGATTTCGAGTGGTTTTTCGGTGAAGTGGTCGGTCAGCTCGTGAAGTTAAACGTTAGAAAGTCGAGCATTAATGATGGTGTCAGCGGAGGATTTGTGAGTAGAAAAGAGTTGGAGAAGATTCTGAGAGGAAGTTTACAAAGCCAGATTCCCGGGATGGGATCTAAGGTTTTTGAGAACCTGAATGCTACTGATCTCATGAACATAATGTTAAAACTCGAACTTTGTTACAAACAAGATCCATCTGATCATGGATCTTTGCTGCTGATTCCGTCACTTCTCGAAGATAGCAGGACAAGAACTCCAAGATGGCAGTTAATCAGGTCAGATTCGGTGTTTGTAGGAAGACATCTCGAATGTCAGGATTCAAGTCCCATGTTCCTCACCCCTGGTTTCTTCCCAAGATTACAGGTATGTTCTCCTTTGTTTAATCAGGATCAACGAGATGGAAAGTTTGATCCGTTAAGTTCTCATTTGGATCGTATCTTATATCAAACGCGTCAACTAAAAATTTGCTAAATAGGGCCTGGCCAAATGGGTCAAACCGACTGAAAAGAGCCTGAAGTGTTTTTTTTTTAAAGCAAGCAGTCTCCTAAATCGTCATACTCAAAGATTTGCTATCACTATAGACTATAGTAATAAATAAGGGTGGCAATTCGTGTCTGGTTATGGGTAGCAGGTTGGAATCACCCAACCCGAACTTGAGCCATACTAAAAAAATTGTTTTGATCTAAACCTGTTTTGACCCGTTACCCACTCCACCCGTCTTTCCACCTCTAAAGATCGCTATAAGGATTCAATTGTTTTCTTTTTCTTTAGAGGGCTAACTTTCTTATCTCCCTTTATAAACAGGTACACTTACACAGCAAAATCATTGGACTTCAGACACAACACGGAGCAACATACACTCTAGAAAAGTCCCTTATCTCAATAACCATTCATGGGGTCCACATAAGAATCGAGCTCGGAGGACACCTCGGGTACCACCTCGACGTCCTCGCTTGCTCCAGCAAAAACATTTCCGATACTCTTAAACTCTTTCGGGACCTTATCTACCCATCAATCCAAAGCCTTTGTCAAGGGGTCATGTTAACCGAAAACATAATTCGTCCACAATGTGTCAAAAACCTCACACCCCCTCGATACCGAAAAACACAATCCGTCCCACTCGTGCAATTAAAACACGCTTTGCTATCGGTTCCAGCTGACGACATGTATGATTATCAGCATACATGGACCCCGGTCTCTGACTCAGGCCGCCCTATACTAACCGCTGGGTTTGACTTTGCTCGAGACTTATTATCGGATGATGACTTCAAAGAAGTATTAAATGGAAGGTATCACGACCTTTACAACCTCGCACTCGAATTACAAGTACCCTTAGAAAACACAACCGTGCAAGAAAACGAAACAAAAATAGTTGACCCGTCATTGACTGGAATTGCCAAAGGGGTAGAAGAAGTCATTCAAAGACTTAAAATCATCGAAAATGAAATCCGAGACTTGAAACATGAGATCCAAGGGCTAAGATACTATGAACATAGGCTGTTAACTGAACTGCATCGTAAAGTTAACTACTTAACGAATTACAATGTTCAGATAGAAGAACGAAAAGTACCGAACTTGTTTTATTTTGTCAAAACCGAGAACTACTCAAGAAGATTAGTCACGAATATATTCTCAGGAATGACTGCGCTTCGGCTACACATGTTATGCGAGTTCAGAGGCGAAATGCATGTTGTTGATGATCAAATGGGTTGCGAAATGATGCAGATTGATAACCAAGCTGTAACATCTTTAGCTCCATACATGGGAGGCTTCATGAAACTATTGACGTTTGCACTAAAAATAGGAGCCCATGTGGCAACAGGGATGGGGAATTTGATACCGGATTTGAGTAAAGCAGTTGCAAGTTTGACAGAAAACCCGCTCGTTTATGGTGCAGCAGGTGTTGGGGTAGTGGGGGCGGTGGCTGCTGCTAGACAAAGCAGAGGAAGATCAAGGGATGTTCAACAAGATATGAAAGCTGCACAACAGTGGATCGTGGACTTTTTAAGGGAAAAGGGGTGCTCAAGTGGGAAAGATATTGCTGAGACGTTTGGTTTGTGGAGAGTCAGATATCGAGATGATGGACAGGTTGCTTGGATTTGTCGACGTCATATGTATACACGAGCTAATGAAATAGTGGAGGTACCTATGTGATGAAAATTTGTGTGTGATGAATTGGCAGTTTTAATGATATATGTACTTTAACAATTAATGTATGCATACGTCCTATATTAGTAAAATGTGACAACTTGTTTTGATGACTCTGTAATGTACAAATGAATGGTAGAACAGTTAAGATTGCAACTATGATATCGTTGTAATTAAATCCCTCAAGCACTAATCAATTTGTGTTCTTAATAGCATGATGCAGCTAAATTCATAAGGCAAAATTCTAATATCAGAGATGTTAAGGTGTTTTAATATGCACAGAGAAGTAATCCGATATCTTGTGAGATTAACATTTGCAACTAGTACGGAATGAACTTTATGTAAACAATCATATTGAACATACCTAAAGCAATGTAGCAAAACGACCGATACCGCTGTATCTGAATGAACAACCATGGAACAGAGCTCCAGTCATCCACGAATTCTTATGTGAAAAGTGCGGAAGTATCTGGACCATATCATGCACACTGTCAAGAAAGTGACCAAGTAATTAAACAAACAAACAAACAAGCTATAATAAATTCAAGCCACTGGGGTTGACAAAAATAGCAGTTTATCAAGAAGTTATAGAGCATCCAAACCACAATCCATGGGATTAATGAGTTTTCTGTACATTATGTGTTTTGGAATAATCAGATGTCCTGCATCCAAACACTCAAAAGTGAGTATCTGTGATTTAGGGTAATCTCAGATAATCAGTTTGCAAACGCAATTCCAAACATCCCCTAAATGGATTTGAGGGACTTGCAATTGAACCCTCTTAACCTCCAATTACTTTGTAATACAATGCTCAAACTAGTCTGTGAAATGAACGGACAATGGCAGTTCCACCTTGTGAGAGGATGCCCATTATGAAAATGCATTTGTTCAAAAAAAAAACCCAACCAACTTTGACTACTAATTATCAGCAAATAAGCTTATATGCAGGTGTGTATTGTAAAGAACAAGATTGCCAGTTAAAACACGGCCATGTTTGTTTAATTTAGCCGTTCCAAACCTGTCTATGTGCCTCCCTTGTGGTCGGATAGCATATGCATAAGCGTCATATGGTTCCACGAATATGAATGTGCAGACCTTAAAGAGGTGATACTAAATCATAATACATCTAAGTTGATAAATATAACAATGTTAAGATTCTAGTTCTCCCTGAAATTCTTGTGTTAACATAGTACATACGTGTATACCCTGATCTAAACGCTGCACGGTCGTGTTTCTAAAATCATAAGACAACTCCTCACGAACATAAGATTAACAACAGAAGTGACACAAATACAAATCAAAATACAAAGAAGCCAAAACACCATGCTGAGTGTGATTCCAATTCTAACGGCTTCAAAAGAAAGCTCGACTTCCATAAAACACTCGGGGCCGGGTCCCATTTGGTGTTGGTGTGTTCTGATCCGAGCTAGAGTTTCCTGAACTCGTCTGCTCACTTTCCAAATCCACTGGCAGATTCATCTTAGCCAACGACTCGGTAAACTGTTGCATGCTTTTCATGTACAAGTCCACAAAATCTTGTTGAACCACTTTTTCATCGAGCCCAATATTCACCTTCAACTTGTCTACTGAATCACTTTCAGCGGGTTTTTCTTTTAGGCGTGAAACAGATTCTTGATCCACAGATTCACTGCTTGCAGTAGGAGCCGAAGCACATTGAGATCCATTAGTAGACACGCTTGTTGGTGGTGAATCGGGTTTATGATTCTCAAACACAGAAGATGTGCCATTTTCCGAGCTAGCTTGATCATCAGTATCAGATGAGCCTAAACTTTCTGAGCAAATCCCGATATACTCCGAAACCATCATCTCGTTTTCGTTCACAATTTTGGGATCCGGGAATTCAAGTTTATCCAACTCAGATTGGTCGGAGACAAAGGAAACGTTAGTGTTTGACGGTGGCATTGGCGGTGAGATAGCAATCACATCAGGTGGCACTCCATCATACGATAAAGTGAGCTCAACAAAACCCGAGGGTGAGTGGAAGACATCACTTGACGATAACGTGAACTCCTTGTTAAGTTTCCCTTGTTTAACAATAACATCCGAAAGAGGGACTAAAGCGAACCCGAGCAACTGATCTTCAAGATAATTTTTAACCCGGCTCATCATATATATCTCACATTTGAGTGAAGCATCGACAGTAGCTGCATCTGGTATATCGATACAGAGGTTCTCATTAAATACAGGGTTTATTCCACCACCGTTAACTGTTTGTGTAGTAACAGTCTTTTCAGGGTTGTTAGTAAGAGAAATTTTGGCGTAAACGTCTTGTTTGTGGTATATGCATATGTTTTGAATGTCTCTAGCTTGATGAATGTAAACCTCAAGAACACCAAGATATGAATCGGTTTTCTTTGGTGCAGAACTCGGGTCTCGAACAAAACGACCGAGATTATGGTTTTCAGGTTCGGAATAAATAGATAGGGTCTTGAATGGTGACACAACAGATTGAGGAGATTCCATGGATCTAAACCTGAAACAAAGTTATTGATGTTTTATCTTTTGTCAAACCACAAGACTAGATTTACACAGGTATCTTGAAATGCATGAGTGACTATATGATTACTGCAACTTTAAGTCGTAATAATTCGTCTATAATTCTTCTTTAACAGTTTAACCTACTTCGGCATATAATTGTCTTAGGGGGTGTTCACTGTTCAGCATTGCATACTTAAGCTGGTTATCGTAAAAAAATACAGTAAGCAGGTACCAACCTGTGCATTCATCAGTGCTTATTTACTCTATAATAAGCTGATAAGCAGTTTTATAAAACACTCAAAAGTCAAAACTGTTTTATCTGCTTAAATAATAAGCAGACAAACATTCAAACAAAGCAATCCTGAACACAGAACACCCTCTTGGGGGGTGTTTGGTATTGCATCCTATAAAGTGGTTATCGGTATAAACTATAAGCAAATACAAGTACCAACTTACTAATTTCTAAGGGATTATTTACTCTGAAATAAGCTGATAACATTTTTATCCAAACACTCAAAACTGTTTGATTTGCGTGAAGGATAAGCAGGCAAACACTTAACAAGCAATCCCAAACACCCTTATCTAGAGGTCTAATAATCAGTTTACAAACTTGAGTGTCGAACGTAAAAGAGTAAAATTACTGATGTTGGGTGATCCTAATTCTATCTATTACTTTCTTAAACAGAAAACAGTTAAATGTCACCAAAATCAGCAAGATAGCGACTATTACAATTATAGCAACAGAAGCCGTCTACGATGTCTTACAAACAATTACTTTATACAATCTATTCAATATCACTTGATCACTTTCAGAACGCGCATCCAAACAACCCTCTTAGTAAAGTTAAATCCAACTTAACTAAAACCCCCCAAATTTTGAGCAAGTGCTTATGAAGATACACAGATGTTTATAAAACAGCTTGGGTGTTTGTTTAAGCTTATATGTGAGCTTACGAGCTTATCTGATTTCGGCTTATATTTTCATAAGCCCCGATATTCTGCCTTATTTTGTAACCTTTGGGCTTACATAAGCTTATTATGTCATAATAAATTTATATTAGCCGATAAACATCAAAATAAGCAGGAAAATCAAGTCTTATGAAATATAATCCGAAACCAAATAAGCTCATAAGCCCACATATAAGCTTAAACAAACACCCCCTTCAAACACGCAGTTCAATCATAAAGATTTCATAATCAACATAAAAATCTAACCTTGATCGAAATAGGAGTCAGAACTTTCAACAGGGGAAACAGACAAACAAATCCCTAATCTTGATCACACATAAATTATATAAGCAATATTTATAAAGGCCCACTAATAATTACTATCAATATTAGTTAAATAACCACTAATCTCACTATTACAAATATAAANTTAGTCTATAATTCTTCTTTAACAGTTTAACCTACTTCGGCATATAATTGTCTTAGGGGGTGTTCACTGTTCAGCATTGCATACTTAAGCTGGTTATCGTAAAAAAATACAGTAAGCAGGTACCAACCTGTGCATTCTTCAGTGCTTATTTACTCTATAATAAGCTGATAAGCAGTTTTATAAAACACTCAAAAGTCAAAACTGTTTTATCTGCTTAAATAATAAGCAGACAAACACTCAAACAAAGCAATCCTGAACACAGAACACCCTCTTGGGGGGTGTTTGGGATTGCATCCTATAAAGTGGTTATCGGTATAAACTATAAGCAAATACAAGTACCAACTTACTAATTTCTAAGGGAATATTTACTCTGAAATAAGCTGATAACATTTTTATCCAAACACTCAAAACTGTTTGATTTGCGTGAAGGATAAGCAGACAAACACTTAAACAAGCAATCCCAAACACCCTTATCTAGAGGTCTAATAATCAGTTTACAAACTTGAGTGTCGAACGTAAAAGACTAAAATTACTGATGTTGCGTGATCCTAATTCTATCTATTACTTTCTTAAACAGAAAACAGTTAAATGTCACCAAAATCAGCAAGATAGCGACTATTACAATTATAGCAACAGAAGCCGTCTACACGATGTCTTACACACAATTACTTTATACAATCTATTCAATATCACTTGATCACTTTCAGAACGCGCATCCAAAAAACCCTCTTAGTAAAGTTAAATCCAACTTAACTAAAACCCCCCAAATTCTGAGCAAGTGCTTATGAAGATACACAGATGTTTATAAAACAGCTTGGGTGTTTGTTTAAGCTTATATGTGAGCTTACGAGCTTATCTGATTTCGGCTTATATTTCATAAGCCCCTATTTTTTGGCTTATTTTGTAACCTTTGGGCTTACATAAGCTTCTTATGTCATAATAAACTTATATTAGCCGATAAACATGAAAATAAGCAGGAAAATCGAGACTTATGAAATATAATCCGAAACAAAATAAGCTCATAAGCCCACATATGAGCTTAAACAAACACCCCCTTCAAACACACAGTTCAATCATAAAGATTTCATAATCAACATAAAAATCTAACCTTGATTGAAATAGGAAGCAGAAGTTTCAACAGGAAAACAGACAAACAAATCCCTAATCTTGATCACACATAAATTATAAAGGCCCACTAATAATTACTATCAATATTAGTTAAATAACCACTAATCTCACTATTACAAATATAAAAAAATTCTAACTTTATAACCTAACCTTGACTAAAACAGAAACAGAAGAACACTAACAAACAAAACCATAATCTTTCTTGATCACATAAAACATACATGCATATTTATAGAGACCCACAAATAAATTTGCAATAGTTAACATTATAAATTAGCACAAAAACACCAATAATTCAATAAAGTTACAAACTTTATATTTTAAAATATCAAAAATATAAAGCCCAGAATCCAAGAGAGCAAAAACAGGATAAAGGGTATCCTAAAATAGTATTTCTACACATAGATCTCCTATTTTCATACTTTAATAAAAAAATCTTGAAAAAAAAAAAATCAAAATTCAAGAAAATTATAAAAAGCATAAAATTTTCAACTTATGCAAATGAAATAACCAATATCTTATGCCCATTTAGTACTGAAAAAAAGTGACATAACATAAAATAAAGTTGTCATGTAATACCTTATGAAGTGTTTGTAATTAAGTTGAGTTTAAGGATGTCTGAAATAATGTTGGAAATAAGTGTTTTTGTGTTGTGTTTTTGTGGTTGGTTTTTGAAGGTTGCTTTTTGATGTTTAACAAGTTGAATTTGTCTACTTGTTATTTTAAAGTAATGGAAAAGTATTGTGTTACCGACAAGTTTTTTTTTTTTTTTTTTTTTTTTTTTTTTTTTTTTTATGACAAACATATTTTCCCATGTTTTCAAACTAAAGTTTGTAGGGAAATAGAAATGAAACATGTTGAAATGAGATTTTATGGATTATTATATTTGTGATTTTTTACTTTGGATCAAAGCAATGTTTAAAGTTGGTTCAATTTGCAATTGTTTTTTCTTTTCAGCTTTTGCTATTTTATTTTGGGGGAAAAAAATGATATGGATGCTTAAAAATTGGCATAATTTTGTGCCTAAATTGATGTGGCAATGGTTTATTGGTTTGTGTAAAAGCGGGTCCTTTTTCAGTCACCAATAATATGCTGCCACTACTATTAAGCATACCAATTAGGCATGTCAACCAAGCTCGGGAAGAGAATGACACAAAAATACACTCAAATTAAGGTATGTTTCCAATCAAGGTACTCTACTTTTTTTCTTGCAGATAAAGGCGGCCAACTTTTTTTTAGCCGATTTAGGTTTTTACTAACTTCCGTTAACCCACTAACGACCATTTCGTTAGTAAATTACATGTTTGATCCTTGAGTTTGTATAGTCATTTCACCACCACCACCTGCCACCTCTACTACTATCGTCCACCACCTGCAGCCACCACCACTACCCACCACCACCATCCACCACCACCATCACCAACCGCCACCACCACCACCACCCACCACCTCGACCACCATCGTCCGCCTCCACCACCATCAACCGCCGCTACCACCACCATCTACTACCACCATCCGTTANGCGCAAAACTATTTGCTAAGAAAAACTAACTACGAGGTTCTTGGATTGTTTTTTATGTAAATCTTGTTTTTACACTACTCCGTACCAATAAAAAGTTTGCTTTTTAATTCAAGATGGAAAGATGTGGTTTCATTTCGCACATAACAATGTTTACAAAGATTTATTTACGTATTAGTTGTTAATTCTTGTAAGAATAAAAGCCGTTTTTTTCTTTTTCTCTAAAATCACTTTGATCCATAAAATAATAATAATAATTAAAAAAAAAAAAAAAAAAAAAAAAAAAAAAAAAAAGCTTTCTGTATAATCATGTTTAGTTTTTCGAAAATGCATCGGCTCATTTATACTTCTGGTTTCGTCTATTGTTTTATGAACATTTTCAAACATTTATATACAAATCGCATGTAGCCATTTTCATCAACAATTTGAGGTTACCGACGTTCAAACAAAGATATATGTTATGTATGAATCAAAATTTAGAGGAATACTAGAGCCACAAACAAACTTTCACAAAATGATGTGTTCATAGTTGATTGGTGTGTTTTGTGAGAGTTTCCCTCTCCTCTCTAATTAAACCAATCAATCAATGACAAATAATTTTGTGGATAGTTTTGTGAAAATCTTTTTGTGATTGTAGCATTGATCCAAAATTTATGTGCACAAATTCTTGACAGTAGTTTCATTATCCTAAGCGCGTACAACACTCCAATCAAAGCATGGAGCCTTATACGATTTAGAAACTCGAGTTCTAACAACGTCAACTGCAATTATTATAAAGGTCATTTGCTTTTTGAGAGGTGAATATTCTGCTTGGTTCGTGTGTATAGTAGAGTCATATCATAAGATGGAATATGTCGATATCTTGTAACATAAAAGATACAACTATATGTTATTGTCGTTTAGTATACATGAAACTTGTATCGATTACTTAGTAGCATACTACCACGTCTCTGATAAGTCGTGTCAAGTGAGCTTTGCGTTGAATACTATGGACAAATCTCGACATTTGTTCATATAAAGTGAGCTACAAATTGAATTTAGGCCTTCGAATTGTGTCGACAATTCTTAGACAATAATTCACTCAAAAGTTATATTCAAATTTTAGGCATTGAAATTATGTTGACAAAACAAAACTTGACAACTTGGCCTAGAAAATGCATGCGATATATTTGATAATAAAATAAAAGTTAAAAGCTTTTTTTTGCAGATGAATGGATGACAAAACAAAACTTGACAACTTGGCCTAGCACTCTTTTGTTTTTTTGTCAATGTTATCTCTCCAAGACTCCAACAACTTGTCTATGACTTTGCAACATGGTCCAAATTATTCAATGCCCAATGACATTGAAATTGTTGGAAGATACAGGTCTTATCAAAAGTAGGCACTTGTGTTAACGTACAAAACCTACATCATATCTGGTTCAACTAAACTGGGCCTTTACACTGATTCGTAATCATAATCATGTTTTCATGATCATTGGGAAGATGGTGATGAATATGGTTACTTATTTATCTTAATGCAAACTAACAATCTCACAACACCTAAAAATATCTCAAATAAATGCCATAGACAAGTTTTTAACCCTCAATCAATTGGTTAAAAAGCATCTCACATATATAGCTAGACTTCAAGCCATTTGATTATAGATTAGATACTACTAGTTTTAATGTCCATGCACAAATGGACAGAAACCAAGGTGTGTCCCCGAGGTTCACAAGACACCCATAATTTTTTGACGTAATGATATTTTTTGTTTAAAAGACTCGTTTTTTCTTAAATGCCCCATCAGGTCACAAAAAAGTGTATTCATAGTCTTGTTTAGTTTTTTTATAAATGCATTAAGTTAAATTCCGTCCTGGTTGTGTCTTTGTGTGCACGCATGCGGTTTAGACTATTTATACAACTAGCAATATACTTAAAATATATTTTTGTTCGTTGTACCTTATAAATTTTATTTACAAATCTCTATTCATTTAAAGTGAGCTACAAAACTTAGGCCTTAGAATTGTGTTGACAAGTCGTAGACGATAATTCACTTAAACTGATATATTCAAAGTTAGGCATCGAAATTGTGTTGACAAAACAAAGGTCGACACTCTAAAATATATTCATGCCTAGAAATTGCTTGCGTGCGATTTCTATAATAAAGTAAAGTTTAGTGCGTTTTTTTACATACATTTATACAACGCTATTGTTTTTACATGTGGGCCCCACAAGTTTTGTAATGTGCTACTTGTACCCTTTTGATATCTATAAATAATATAGAAAAAGTAACTATGATTTTCCAAAAAAAGCATCCACGCGTTCAAAAGGGAAACATAAATATCCAAATACCAAGTAATCACATAAAATCTAGGCAATATTCAACTCATTAAAGAAGATAGCTAGTTAACTCCAGGGTTGAGGACAGCTCCAACAAACAAAACAGCTTTGGAAGTGTCTTCTCTTATCATGAACATGAACGGATGATCTGCCACAAAGCTTGCTGGTGGTGGACCCCCACCCCCGGCCAGACGGATCCTAGTAAAGCCAGCAGCTTCCGTTCCTCTCTCATCAACTTCAATAACAGATTCCTGAAGTACTTTCGACACGTAAAGCATATTGTCATAGAGACCTCTCATGTTTACTATCCCGCTAAGCTCCTTATTCGTTTTTTCAAAAGGCAATGTGAATCCCATTTGTTTCATAGCATCTTCGGGTTCAAAAGTGCAAGATATCTTGAACTTGGGTATCCATAGATTATTAAGTTCCTCCTTTTCAAGATCAAAATCCCCATGAAATAAAGCATCATCGGAGTGAAAAAGTTCCAGCAGATTCTTCAATCCATCTTTTTCATGTGGGAGAAAGATATACATTGAGAATCTTCTCGACATGTGTTTACATTTATATGGAAATTTGATCATCTTGTAGTCCTTGAAGGAA
Organism: Artemisia annua; assembly: GCA_014162995.1. Lineage (NCBI taxonomy): Eukaryota > Viridiplantae > Streptophyta > Magnoliopsida > Asterales > Asteraceae > Artemisia > Artemisia annua. The sequence continues at coordinate 111,966 of LBNU01005615.1, read as the reverse complement.
CCATAATAAAACTTTTCATAAGTTGTCATGAAGGGGACTGAAACCTTCTCCCCATTGATGAGATAAAAGTCTTTATTCTCTGTGTAGTCCACATAAAAAGGGTAAGACCATGCTCCTTTAAAATACACAGCATTCACAAATACTATTAAATCATCTTCGCTAAAATCACTTGTTTCAGCAATTGTGGGGATCAAACCCTTAGTTTCCTTGTGAACCCAAGAATTTATTTCTTCAACTGCTTCATTAAGCTTCGCCTATAAACAAGTATTGATTATAAGACTAAATTTATTAACTGGAGTATATAAATTCAAAAAAGAAAGTTAAACACTTGATATAAATTTACCTTGTTTTCAAAGTCCACATATTTGGCTTCGGTCTTGTAAACCTTTGCAAGAACATATTGATAACTAGTTCGAACTGGTTCCAACCTTTTATTTACCCAAACACCATTCACTAAACTGAAATCAAGACCTGGATTCTTAAAAATCTTTGTTGGTGACTCAGAAAGAAGTTGAATTATGCTGTCATGTCCAAGAAGTTCTAAAAGCTGTTCCAAAGTTTGGCCTTCAGCACCAGCAGCAAGCATTCCCAAAACAATTTCAAGTGACAAAGGCGAACAAACAAAATTTCCATTCTTGAAACCATTGTGAGCATCATCTAGTAAAGTTTTTGTGACAACCTGTTTATGTCAATTAAAGCTCGATCATCACATTAATGAAAGAAAAAGTCAAGTAAATATAGGCAGAGCTTACAGTCATTGTGCTGGCTGATATTGTGCCTGCAGGGATAACTTTGTTTTGCTCCTTCTCTGTATGGATGCCCGGCTTGTCGCTACGATTCAAGTGTCCTTCTTCAGCCATTGGATAAAGAACTGTACTGCAATAGAATGTTTATGAGCACATACTCTATTATTTATATGAAGTGTCCTGACTGTATAAATACTTAATAACCAAAATCAATCTTTAGTTGGTGACTAGTTTTTAATAATATGATATACTCATGAAAAAACTATTTACAGAGACAGAGGCTGAAAATCATAAATTGCATTGTAAGACTCATAACTTTCATCGATGAGATGTCATAGATTGAAATTACTTATACTATTATTGAACTGGCGATAATCATCGACTCTGTATGCAAAAGAAACACGTATTCACAAAAACAGCAACCATAACAAGCTATAAGCTATAAAAAAAATCCTTGCCACATAAACTACAGCGAAAATATCATATTTGATAATGACACTAGTGATTGATAAAAGGGTAACAAATTAAGTCAGTTCACCTTTATGAAAAGGTATATATAAGAAGACCTACTTTGTTTTTATTAAATTAAAACTGGATTCATTTTACTCAATCGTGTAGGTTACAGAGCCTACATGACTATAATGTTGCACTTAGTTAAGTTGTAATCAATATAGTAGATTGATGAATGATGAGCAATAGTGAGCTTCCGATGGTTATCGTAAAGTACATCATTTAAACGTTGAGTGACCTCTCTAAGAGTAATGCGGCTCCGTTTGTGTCTACTAATAACATCAAACGATAAGTTTATGTATCAACACCAAAAATGAAGTGTGTACTATATATGAAAGCTTTAATCAGTCTTAGGGATTGGGATTTGAGTATAGATCGAATATTTTAAAGCGTTTTTATAACTTGTGCACTAGGGGCACAAGTTAAGCACACTATAAGTACAACAAAAGTATATAGAGACTCACATAAAAGTACATTTGTCTGTACTTTTATGTAAATCCCTATGTACTTTTCGTGAGCCCTGTGTACTTATGGTGTGCTTAAGTTGTGCCTCTAGGGCATAAGTTAGAAAAACCTTATTTTAAAAGTGCTAAATGCACTTTTTTTTTTAACTCTATTTTTAAAAAAAATAATAATAAATAAATAAAATAAAATAAAAAAAGTGTAATGATTGGGAGACCTAATTTTAACCCTAATTTTATGACTAAAGTTGCATTTTAGAGCCCGTTTGGTTAGGGGTATTTACATGGGTTTTGGGATTAAAAGTTTAAATCACTTGTTTGTTTGCAAATATAGAGGGTTCTACCAAAGGTGGCTTCATGAGGTGGAGTTATGACACATGTGGGCTCCGACTTTGTTTTCTCTTATATTTCTTTGTCCTTATTGCGATGTACCTTATAAAATATTATTTATTTATTTCTTTTTTTCTTACTTTATTAATAAAAATAACCTCTAATTTATTTTTTATTATATAATATATTATTAAATATTATTTTCTCTCTCCTAATCAAAATCCTAATATACAACTTAGGGTGCGTTTGGTTTGTAAGTGGGATTGGAATTGGATTCGGATTTGGAAAAGGTTTGAAAGAAAATAAAAAGAGAGAAAATTCATTAATATTTAATTTATATGTATATTTAATAGGTTTTATGTATTTGATTAAATCAAAAAAGGTAAAAAATAAAAAGAAAGAATGAAAATATGTGGTTGACAAAATTTCATCAAATAAAAAGAAAAGTTTGATTGGTTGGTTTCATGAAAAGCCCCAAAAATAGGGTGGTATGAAAATTTAATTTCAATACCCATGTCACGGATATCAAAGTGCAANGATTCGGATTTGGGAAAGGTTTGAAAGAAAATAAAGAGAGAGAAAATTCATTAATATTTAATTTATATGTATATTTAATAGGTTTTATGTATTTGATTAAATCAAAAAAGGTAAAAAAATAAAAAGAAAGAATGAAAATATGTGGTTGACAAAATTTCATCAAATAAAATGAAAAGTTTGATTGGTTGGTTTCATGAAAAGCCCCCAAAATAGGGTGGTATGAAAATTTAATTTCAATACCAATGTCACGGATATCAAAGTGCAACCAAACAATGGTTTAAACTCTACTTTCATTCAATACCCACCCACACCCTCAAACCAAACGGGCCCTTATATTTAAATCCAAATCCTAATCTAAACCCATCTACAAATCAAACGGCACCTTAATAATTCATTCGTAGTAACAACAGGGCCACTACTTCACAATCCAATGTGCTAATTCACACATTTTAGACACAAAATTAATCACAAGTTTTAGGATCATTTCTTTATATGCTCTTGAAGAAGTCAAACATACATTTTTTAATTTATACCCACTTCTAAGAGATGTTTGGCTAACCTTATGTATTCAAAAAAAAAAATAATAAAATAAAAAATAATAATAATAATAATGCTTATTAGCTTATAAAATAAGCCATAAGCCTTTTCCTTCAAAAAGTCAAACGTACATTTTTCAAATATCAAAACATGGTCTTGTTGCATGATACGAGTACTTTATTGACACCTAAATCGAGTCTGACCCATTACTAAAAATCAAAACTCTAACTTCTTCTACGTAAGTCTAAAATGGAAAAACATTCATGTATGACAAACAAAATCCTGCAAGTACAGATCACCTACTTTCTAAAGGCATTCACATCAAATGTATAAAAAACAATCACAAATAATAAACAAGATTATATAACCATCGTCAGTTAGGCATTAACAAGAAAAATAAAGTACATAAATATATTAGACATATAATCAACGTTGATGATGATGTTGAACAATGATGAGGATCTTGAAAGTCCTTTTCGTTGTTTTACTTCCAATTGACCAAAGTGATTATTAGGGTTTGTATATATATCCTTTTCCTAACTTTATTATGGGCCCCTTTTACTAGAACTTCTAAGGGCCCGTTTGGTTGGAGGGTTTTGGATTTAGATTAAAGATTGATGGTTAAAATTGTTGTTTGTTATAAGGGTTTGGAATTTGAATAGTGAATAGGGCCCACCAAAAGTAAAAGTATAGGGGGATGAAGGGTTTTCTCTCCCACACACTTAAATTACAACATATCACTTTTTCTCTCTCACACATATATACATTCTTTTATTTTTAAATCAAATTTTATTATTTAATTAATAAAACAAATATAATTTCTCTCTCCTAAACCTACACCAAATCCAAATCCTAAACCAAATCCATATCCTATTCCAAACCCACTTATAAACCAAACGGACCCTAAATATTTACTAACTTTTATAATTAGAAAAAAAAAAATGTTACTTTTGTATTTTAGAAGAAATATAAAATATTGTATATATATTTTTTTCAAGTATTTAATACAGTAAGATAAAATAAATTTTTATTTGTAAAAATAACGTGTGTGAGAAAACAAATTATATCAATATGGGATCTCAATTTTTTCATGTGGCGAAATTGTTTTACTAAATTGCCTAATAAAAGTCAAAACTGAAACTCAATTTTTTTTCAAAGATATTTGCTGTTGTCACCTATGTTGAGCATATGTAAAACAATCTAATCCTGTTGAGCTCAGAAAATATTCATGAGTTGCATGTTGAAAAATTTAGTGCACTTGATGGATTAATTTACACTTGGTAATGGGTTTGGAGATACGGAGTGTACACCCATTTGGTCATTGAATCCCCTGACAATAGTGGTTATGCTAGTGTGAATCTGTTTCTGCTGATCTGATTCTGTTGCTAGTATGAATCTGCTGCCAGTGGATTCTGCTGCTAGTGTTAAGACTACCAGGTTTCCACTGCTAGTGTTAACATTAACGCTGCTAGTATAAGTGATTAGTCCGTTTTTCAAGCGGTGAAGCTTTTAAACTCGAGTCGTAGTCCCAACGAGGGTTGAACTGATCTCGTCACTCAAGATCGTGAGATATGTGAAGTGAATATGTTTTAAAAGATGAATTGGCTTTGTTTATACTACAACGACAATTTAAAATGCAATTAAAGTAAAGGAAAGCGATAAAGTGACACAAAATAAGTAAGCAAGTAAAGAAACATGTAATAAAGTGACTTAAAGAAAGCGACAAGTAAAGTGCGATAAGTAATGAAAACGGTAAATGAATTTAAAAGACAATATGTTTGCAAAGCGACACGAGTAAGTGCATTAAGTGTGAGCTAATGATTTGTGATGAGTTATTTTCTCTTCTCGAAATTAGTTGTCAATTAATCTTTTGAAGAGAGAATAACTCTAGACAAGTGAATTAATCGTTCTAAGGTTTTTGTTCTTCGAATAATTAAATCACACGTCTAAATAATCTTAACGATTATTAATCACAAACCATTAATACTCGCACTTAACTCACAAACTCGGGTTACTAAGTGATGAGACTAAAATGTGTAATGATTGGGAGACCTAATTTTAGGTCTAATTTTATGACTAAAGTTGCATTGTAGGGCCCGTTTGGTTAGGGGTATTTACATGGGTTTTGGGATTAAAAGTTTAAATCACTTGTTTGTTTGCAATTTTGATATTTGGGTTTAGGCTTTTATGCCAAATATAGAGGGTTCTACCAAAGGTGGCTTCATGAGGTGGATTTATGACACATGTGGGCCCCGACTTTGTTTTCTCTTATATTTCTTTGTCCTTATTGCGATGTACCTTATAAAATAGTATTTATTTATTTCTTTTTTTCTTACTTTATTAATAAAATAATCTCTAATTTATTTTTTATTATATTATATATTATTAAATATTATTTTCTCTCTCCTAATCAAAATCCTAATCTACAACTTATATTTAAATCCAAATCCTAATCTAAACTTACGAACATAAAATATTGTTCATGTTCAACGAACTTTTACAGCCCTATCTAAACCCATCTACAAATCAAACGGCACCTTAATAATTCATTCGTAGTAACAACAGGGCCACTAGTTCACAATCCAATGTGCTAATTCACACATTTTAGACACAAAATTAATCATTAGGTCTCTAAATCATTTCCTTATATGCTCTTGAAGAAGTCAAACATACATTTTTTAATTTATACCCACTTCTAAGAGGTGTTTGGCTAAACTTATGTATTCAAAAAAAAAAAATGGATAATATTTATTAGCTTATAAAATAAGCCATAAGCCTTTTTCTTCAAAAAGTCAAACGTACATTTTTCAAATATCAAAACATGGTCTTGTTGCATGATACGAGTACTTTATTGACACCTAAATCGAGTCTGACCCATTACTAAAAATCAAAACTCTAACTTCTTCTACGTAAGTCTAAAATGGAAAAACATTCATGTATGACAAACAAAATCCTGCAAGTACAGATCACCTACTTTCTAAAGGCATTCCCATCAAATGTATAAAAAACATTCACAAATAATAAACAAGATTATATACCCATCGTCAGTTAGGCATTAACAAGAAAAATAAAGTACATAAATATATTAGACATATAATCAACCTTGATGATGATGTTGAACAATGATGAGGATCTTGAGTCCTTTTCGTTGTTTTACTTCCAATTGACCAAAGTGATTATTAGGGTTTGTATATATATCCTTTTCCTAACTTTATTATGGGCCCCTTTTACTAAAACTTCTAAATATTTACTAACTTTTATAATTAGAAAAAAAAATGTTACTTTTGTATTTTAGAAGAAATATAAAATATTGTATATATATTTTTTTCAAGTATTTAATACAGTAAGATAAAATAAATTTTTATTTGTAAAAATAACGTGTGTGAGAAAACAAATTATATCAATACGGGATCTCAATTTTTCATGTGGCGAAATTGTTTTACTAAATTGCCTAATAAAAGTCAAAACTGAAACCAATTTTTTTTCAAAGATAATCGCTGTTGTGACCCATGTTGAGCATATGAAAAACAATCTAATCTTGTTGAGCTCAGAAAATGTTCATGAGTTGCATGTTGGAAAATTTAGTGCACTCGATGGATTAATTCACACTTGGTAATGGGTTTGGAGGTACGGAGTGTACACCCATTTGGCCATTGAATCCCCTGACTCAATAGTGGTTATGCTAGTGTCAATCTGTTTCTGCTGATCTGATTCTGTTGCTAGTATTGATTCTGCTGTTAGTATGAATCTGCTGCTAGTGGATTCTGCTGCTAGTGTTAAGACTACCAGGTTTCCACTGCTAGTGTTAACATTACCACTGCTAGTATAAGCTTGTTCCTACTAATAGCTTGTTTATGCTGATGGCTTGTTCCTGCTGGTAAGCTTATTATTTTCACTAGTAACCATTGATTCCTACTATTATGGAAAGTATTATGTTATAATTAATGGGCCGTTAATTATACATAAATTCATGGGCTAGGGTTTGAGTATTCTCTATTATAAATAAAGGTCATAACACATCTGCATGGATACGATAAACAACGCAAACCCTAAACACTTGAATACTATTTGGTTCTTGATTTGTGCCTAAAACAAGAACATCACTTGGTCTTATCCCATAGAGATATTCGTGTAACCCAGGCATAGGGTCGAATAGTTTCTATTGGAAAGTGATAACACGATTTCAAGTGAATATCCGGTACTCATTGATTATCTTTACTCTGTTCTGGGAACACAAGCAAACACCTAATAACCAACAATTAATAGAAACTATCTAGTGATAATCAATGGTTGCTGCTATGAGACAAATGACAGCTAACTTTTCCAAGTTGGAAAAGTTTGAAGGTGTTGATTTCAGAAGATGGCAAAAGAAGATGCACTTCTTGTTGTCAAGTATGAATGTGGTGTCTGTTCTCACATCTGCTATTCCTGAAGATTATGGAGATGCTGCTACTATGGAACAGATGAGGGCAAGAAGCAAGTGGGAGAATGATGACTATGTCTGCAGAGGTCTAATCCTCAATGGTATGTCTGATTCACTCTTTGATATTTATCAGAATGTTGAGTCTTCTCAAGAACTATGGGATTCTTTGGAAGCCAAATATATGGCTAAGGATGCATCAAGTAAGAAGTTCCTTGTAAGTAATTTTAACAATTACAAACTGGTTGATTCTAGACCTGTCATGGAACAATACAATAAACTTCTTAGTATACTTGGTCGATTCACACAACACAAGATGAACATGGATGAGGCTATTTTAGTCTCTTGTATCATTGATAAATTACCTTCTTCTTGGAAAGATTTCAAGCATATGCATTAACATAAGAAGGAGGAATTAACTCTTGTTGAGTTGGGCAGTCACTTGCGCATTGAGGAATCACTCAAAGCCCAAGACATTGACAAGCTAAAGAGTAGCAATGCTACTGGTCCATCAGTTGTCAATATGGTAGAGCATAACAACTCCACCAGGTACAATGACAACAAGGGCAAACGTAAGCATCANCTTAAGCATAAGAAGGAGGAGTTAACTCTTGTTGAGTTGGGCAGTCACTTGCGCATTGAGGAATCACTCAAAGCACAAGACATTGACAAGCCAAAGAGTAGCAATGCTACTGGTCCATCAGTTGTCAATATGGTAGAGCATAACAACTCCACCAGGTACAATGACAACAAGGGCAAACGTAAGCATCAGGATAACGCCAAATCTGATATTAACAAGAAACAAAAAGTGACTTGTTGGAAGTGTGGTAAAACTGGACACTTCAGAAAAGATTGTAAAGGTGTTAAGATTGGCAATAAAACCAATGGATCAGGCACAAGTGGATGGAATGGTAACACCAATTCTCTGAAAGGTCAGAATATATTTAATAAGTCTTTTGAGATTTATTATGTTACATATATATCTGAAATTTACTTTGTGCAGGATGATGCTGTTGCTTCTGCTTGGTGGGTTGACTCTGGTGCAACTATTCATTTGTGTAAAGATAGAAGCTGGTTCAAGACCTATGAGTCAATGAATGATGGTTCTATTCTTCATTTGGGAAATGAGTCAACTTCCCTGGTGCATGGAAAAGGATGTGTGGATTTAAAGTTTAGTTCTAGAAAGAGTGTTTCTTTGTTTAATGTTTTACATGTTCCTGATATTACAAAGAATTGGTTTCTAGTAGTGTTTTGAATAATTGTGGTTATAAACAAGTGATTGAATCTGATAAGTATGTTTTGTCTAAACATGGTGTGTTTATTGGTTTTGGCTATTTGTGTAATCAAATGTTCAGGCTTAATATTGTTCATGATATTGTTAATTCAGCTTTTATATCAACCTCTAAACTTAATGATTCAAATCTATGGCATGCTAGACTTGGCCATGTACACTTTAACAGAATGCAAGATATGTCTAAGGATGGGTTAATTCCAGCATTTGACATGGACACTGAAAAGTGTAAAACTTGTATGATGAACAAAATAACTAAGAAACCTTTTCAAAATGTAAAACGTGAAACTAAAGTGTTGGAACTGATTCATAGTGATTTATGTGATTTGCATGCTACTCCCTCTTTGGGGAATAAGAAATACTTTGTGACATTTATTGATGATGCTTCTAGTTTTTGTTATGTTTATTTGTTACATACTAAGGATGAAGCATTAGATAAATTTAAAGTATTTAAAACTGAAGTTGAATTGCAACAAGAGTCCCAAATCAAAAGATTTAGGACTGATAGGGGAGGTGAGTACATTGATACTCAGTATTTTCAGTCTGTTGGTATAATCCATGAAACAACTGCTCTCTATACTCCTCAGCAAAATGGTATTTCTGAAAGGAAAAACAGGGTGTTGAAGGAGATGGTTAATTCCATGTTGTGCTATTCAGGACTGAGTCAAGGGTTCTAGGGTGAATCTATGTTGACAGCTTATTATTTATTAAATAGAGTTCCCAACAAAAGGAACAAGGTTACCCCTTATGAACTCTGGACTAAAAAGAAACCTAACCTGAATTATCTCAGGGTTTGGAGTTGTAGGGCTGTTGTAAGACTCCCTGATCCAAAGCTAAAAACTTTGGGTGAAAGAGGCATTGAATGCATCTTTGTTGGATATGCTGAGCATTCCAAGGCATATAGGTTTTATAATATTGAACCTAATGAATCTGTTTCAATTAACTCTATAATTGAATCAAGGGATGCACTCTTTGATGAGAATAGATTTTCATCAGTACCTAGACCAAGTCAAAGAATTCCAAATGGAACCAATGACATTGGTGTTTCAGAGGTCTCTGATGAAGTACCTGATGAGGTTGTGGAACAACAACCTGAACCTGAGCTCAGAAGGAGCAATAGGGTCAGGACTCCAAAGTCATTTGGACCTGAATTTCAATTATACTTGATTGAAGGTACAAGGAGTGAGGTCTCTGACCAATACTACTATTGCTTCATTGTTGAGGATGATCCCAAAACATTTGAAGAAGCAATGAAGTCCCAGGATGTTGCTTTCTGGAAAGAAGCAATTAATGATGAGATGGACTCCATCATGGGCAACAACACTTACGTGTTGACTGATCTACCACTTGGTTGCACACCTCTTGGTTGCAAATGGATTTTCAAAAACAAAATGAAGGTAGATGGAACTGTTGAAAAGTTCAAGGCAAGACTAGTTATTCAAGGCTTTAAACAAAAGTCTAGAATATACTATTTTGATACTTATGCCCCTGTGGCTCGTATCAGTACCATAAGATTGCTAATTGCTTTGGCATCAATTCATAATATGATTGTTCATCAAATGGATGTGAAGACAGCTTTCTTGAATAGTGATTCAGATGAGGAGGTTTACATGAACCAACCTCAAGGCTTCATCATGCCTGGCAATGAAAACAAGGTGTGTAAACTGATTAAGTCTCTTTATGGACTAAAACAGGCACCTAAACAGTGGCATCAAAAATTTGATGAAGTGGTTTTGTCTAGTGGTTATTTACTTAACCAAGCTGACAAATGTGTATATACAAAATTTGATGAATCTGGTAAAGGAGTCATCTTTTGTCTATATGTTGATGACATGTTGATTTTTGGCACTGACCAAAATCAGGTTGACCTGACTAAGGCATTTTTGTCATCAAAGTTCTCCATGAAGGATATGGGGGAGGCTGATGTTATCCTTGGCATTAGGATTAAACGTGAAAGTAACAAAATTTCTATCTCTCAGTCTCATTATATTGAGAAGGTGTTGAGGAAATTTAATTACTTTGATTGTACTCCTGTGAGTACTCCTATGGATACAAGTGAGAAGCTAATGTCTAATATTGGCAAAGCTGTATCTCAACATGAGTATTCTAGGGTGATTGGCTGCTTGATGTATGTTATGACATGTACAAGACATGATATTGCTTTTGTTGTGGATAAACTGAGCAGATTTACTAGTAATCCTAGTGCTCATCACTGGCAAGCAATTCAGAGAGTCTTTAAGTATTTAAAGAGAACTATGGATTATAGTCTCTCATATACTGGTTATCCTTCAGTATTAGAAGGGTACACTGATGCAAGTTGGATCAGTAACACTGAAGATAATTCGTCTACTAGTGGCTGGGTATTCCTACTTGGTGGAGGTGCAATTTCTTGGGCATCCAAGAAGCAAACTTGTATCACCAGTTCAACCATGGAATCTAAAATTTGTGGCTTTAGCAGCTGCTAGTAAAGAAGTTGAATGGTTGAGAAACTTGCTTCTTGAGATTCCATTGTGGCCTAAACCTATAGCACCTATTTCTATCCATTGTGATAGTGAAGCTACATTGGCAAAGGCATATAGCCAGATGTACAATGGGAAGTCTAAACACTTAGGTGTCATGCATAGCATGATTCGTGAGCTTATCATGAATGGGGTGGTATCTATAGAGTTTGTTAGATCTCAAAAAAAACTTAGCTGGTCACTTGACGAAGGGTTTGGCTAGAGACTTGGCTTTAAAGTCTGCTAAAGGGATGGGATTGAAGTCCAACTTATTCACTGAATGCTAAGATACCCAACTCCCTCCTGAGGAAACTTGGGAGCTGAGTTCAATGTGGAAAGCTGAACATTTAGTGGACTGGAGCACATGTTTTATATTACATCCCAAGGTTGTGCTAAGAACCTGCTGGAAAAGGAGGATGAAGTCTTTACTTCTCAATGGTTAATTTCTTTGAAAAAGTGCTAACCAGGAGCATGAATAAAGAGGAACCACTTATGTAAATGTTGAAGTTTTTCCACTTCAGGAAGCTTTGGACTTTTAGCTTTTACAACATTTATGAAGTGGATATGGACACATGGCTTGTATAGTGTCAGGAGTATTTAAGTGTTTGAAAACTTGTGTGTATTTATCTCCAGGTATTCAAATGGGTTGAAGGGTTCAATTCTTAGAACACCCTAATTATCGAATATTTGAACGTATATGTACTAAGATGGAAATTCAATCTTCAAGATATTTTCATTTATGCACTTGTTTTGTTTNTCAATGTGGAAAGCTGAACATTTAGTGGACTGGAGCACATGTTTTATATTACATCCCAAGGTTGTGCTAAGAACCTGCTGGAAAAGGAGGATGAAGTCTTTACTTCTCAATGGTTAATTTCTTTGAAAAAGTGCTAACCAGGAGCATGAATAAAGAGGAACCACTTATGTAAATGTTGAAGTTTTTCCACTTCAGGAAGCTTTGGACTTTTAGCTTTTACAACATTTATGAAGTGGATATGGACACATGGCTTGTATAGTGTCAGGAGTATTTAAGTGTTTGAAAACTTGTGTGTATTTATCTCCAGGTATTCAAATGGGTTGAAGGGTTCAATTCTTAGAACACCCTAATTATCGAATATTTGAACGTATATGTACTAAGATGGAAATTCAATCTTCAAGATATTTTCATTTATGCACTTGTTTTGTTTTATGTTTATTATTTCATGCAAAGGAAGTGAACTAAATTTAGGGTTGAGGGATTAATTCACACCTGGTAATGGGTTTGGAGGTACGGAGTGTACACCCATTTGGTCACTGAATCCCTGACTCAATAGTGGTTATGCTAGTGTGAATCTGTTTCTACTGATCTAATTCTGCTGCTAGTATTGATTCTGCTGTTAGTATGAATCTGCTGCTAGTGGATTCTGCTGACAGTGGATTCTGCTGCTAGTGTTAAGACTACCAGGTTTCCACTGCTAGTGCTAACATTACCACTGCTAGTATAAGCTTGTTCCTGCTGATAGCTTGTTTCTGCTGATGGCTTGTTCCTGATGGTAAGCTTATTGTTTCCACTGGTAACCACTGATTCCTACTATTATGGAAAGTATTATGTTATAATTAATGGGCTGTTAATTATACATAATTTCATGGGCTAGGGTTTGAGTATTCTCTATTATAAATAGAGGTCATAACACATCTGCATGGATACGATAAACAATAGAAACCCTAAACACTTGAATACGATTTGGTTCTTGATTTGTGCCTAAAACAAGAACATCACTTGGTCTTATCCCATAGAGATATTCGTGTAACCCAGGCATAGGGTCGAATAGTTTCTATTGGAAAGTGATAACACGATTTCAAATGAATATCCGGTACTCATTGATTATCTTTACCCTGTTATAGGAACACAAGCAAACACCTAATAACCAACATTGCAGACCCACAATACCCACATCAAGAGCAAATATAAAGCAATAATGACCACGGGGGTATAGATGTGATTGGTGTTCTTTATACTTGATCAAATCATAAAATGGGACATGCTCTTCTTGTGCTACACTCAAATGAGTTTCAACTTCTGCTCTCGAGTTCTACATACCTAATCAAATCATTTATATGGTACACGAATAAAGTGGAAATATTAAAGGTAAAGGGACAAAGATAAACATCCTTTGCGAGAATGCAATTTTCGATCCCAACTCAATCCTATCTAGGAGGCAATCTGGCTTCCCAAAATCTGTTAACAACCTTATTCACGCGCTCAAGATAATATATCTCCATTACTTTATTATCAATGTTGCAAAAATCGGCCGAATCGGCCGATTAATCGCCGATTAATCGTTAATCGGTCATACACCTTGTTGATTTTTGAAAATCGGTGAAAAAATCGGCCTAGGCAAAAAAATCGGAAAAAATCGGTCAAAAATCGGCCGAATCGGCCAAAAATCGGCCGAATCGGTCAAAAATCAGCCGAATCGGCTAAAAATAGGATGAATCGGTCAAACTTAAAAAAATAAAAATTTAGGGATTCTACTTAATTTGGGATCGTTTACTTCATTTATAATGCACAATGGGCCTCATAATCAGAATTGGAGCCTTTTATTGAGGTTTGGAAACATAGTAGGCTTGGAATCAGTTAATATCTTTAGTTTGCTCTCCAGAAATACCCAAAACATGCAGGAAATGCCAATCCGATTAATCACCGATTAATCCCGCCTTGGCCGATTAATCGCTGCAGGGTGGTCGACCGCCCGACTACCGATTCACGATTTTTGCAACATTGTTTATTATAAAAGTAAATTAACTAAACTTAAACCAAGGTGGTTAAGTCATATGATGGTACTAAATGTTGGAGATGTAGCAATGGCTTCAAACTGTAAGTGTGGTAAATCTATATGTCTTGCATTATCATAAACTGGTACATAATATACAATTACATAGAATAGTATTGAAGTAGGCTTGAGCCCAAATAAATCTAATACAACTCCATAACAACTAACACTATCCCGCAGTTTGAGCGGGAGGACACCGAATGCACAAGCTGGAGCAAAACTTTTCAAACAACGCAAAAGGCAACCCTGGTAAAAATATCTGCATACTGATAGCGACAAGGAATATGACAAACCCGAACTTGACCGACAACAACTAAATCAAGAACAAAATGAATATCTACCTCGATATGCTTCGTACGTTGATGCTGAAAGGGATTAGAAGAAACATAAACGGCACTAACATTATCATAGTAAACCAGCGTAGCAGAAGACAAAGGAGTATGCAGTTTACGTAGAAGATTCCTCAACCAACAAGTGTCAGTAACATTATTGGCAACACCACGATACTCGGTCGTAGCACTAGAACGAGAAAGCGTGGGTTGACGCTTAGAGGACCAAGAAAGTAAGTTGTTGCTATGAAATACACATTAACTAGAAGTCGATCTTCGAGTAGCAGGGCAACCCACCCAATCCGCATCAAAATAAGCAACCAAAGATGTAGTAGATGACGAAAACATCTGTAACCCATGATCTAAAGTACCACGAACATACCCTAAAATCTGCTTAAGAGCCGAGAAATGAGGCTTCGAGGATTATGCATACATAAACAAGAAGCTTCTGCACCGCATAAGAAATATCCGGAAGAGTAAAGGTGAGTTACTGAAGAGCACCCCAAAACTCCGATATAACGTCTACTTGTTATTTTAAAGGAAATAAAGTGGAAAAGTGTTGTTACCGACAAGTTTTATTACAAACATATTTTCCCATGTTTTCAACCTAAAGTTTGTTGGGAAATAGAAATGAAACATAATGAAATGGGATTTTTATGGATTATTATATTTGTGGTTTTTAACTTTGTATCAAAGCAATGTTTAAAGTTGGTTCAATTGCATTTTTTTGTAATTATTGTTTATTTCTTTTCGGGTTGTTTTAGCTTGTTTATCTATTTCATGTAGATAGAGAGTTTTGATAAGTTTATCATATTAATTTCACTTGATATTATTATCGCAAATATTATTAAAAAAAAATATTGTTACACATTTTTACTTTTTCTTTTTTCATTAGTTCTTTTACCCGTATTGACATAAATAATGCATAAAAACGTTATTTATATTTTTCGATATCTCTACGTTTTGATGATCACAAAATGTAAAATCATTAAACGTAAGATTACTACGTAAACAAGTATTAAGTTAGTTTATATCATTATATCCAACTTAATCACTTAAGGTATGAATAAACAAATGCTTAATGCATCTCATGATCAAAGGGATATTTAATTAATTATTACAAAGTTTATTTAAATATATAAACATATTATATATTTTTGAAAAACACTTTTGGTAATAAAGAAAAATGTTTTAATCATACTAAATATATGAATTCAAATTTTTAACCAAAATCAGTTAGTTTTTCACCAAATAAACTTTCCCCACTAAAAAACAATGTTTCTGGCCGTTACAGCTGGGCGGCCCCCTTAATTATAAGGGGCGGCCCCCTTAATTTTAAGGGGGCCGGCCACAATTAAGGGGACCGGCCACGCTCCTGTGTCAGAAACTGTCAGAATTTTTCTCCTATAAATACCACCTTAAATCTGGTATTTTTCCTCACCTTTTGCACGAAAATTTTCAGATCTAAATCTCTCTAAACATCTTCTAAAACCCTTTGATCATTAGATTATTAATCCTTGTTTCAAGTGATTCAATCCCTCCTCATCCATCCTCATCCAAAGTGCAAGAGAAGAATACTCCTTCAACCTCAAGTTTAAGAAGTATTGTATATTTGTTGTGTATATTGTGTATAGCATTTGTGAAGTAGTGTTGTGTTTATAGTAAGTAGTTCTAGGAGAGCTAGTTGTGAATAGAAGTTGGGTAGAGAAGAAGATTAAGTAGTGAAGTAGTGAAGTGGTGTGTAGTAGTGAAGAAGTTGAGGTGTGTACAAGTAGTGAAGAAGTAGTGATAAGTTGTGGTGTGTTGTGAGATTGGTTCTAGCTAGGATTAGGACCCGACATTTAGCTTAGTGTCGTAAATTGGTGTAAGCAAAAGTCGTGTAAGGTTTTCTCCGCCATAAGGGAGCTTGTTGACATAGTGAAGAAAACTCCCGAGTTGGGTGTTCGGGGAGTGGAGTAGGACGAAGAGGAGATTCGTAGCCGAACCACTATAAATCCTTTGTCTCACGGTGCCATTCTTCCATTTCTATCTCTTTACATACTTACTTAAATACTTGTCAATTTATATACTTGTTGATATCGTAGTTTATAATTGTGCAAGTCTTTTTGGTATCATATAAGTTCGGATTGGTGTTTTCATAAACAAAGTTTTTATAAATTAAAAAGACGTAAAACTATTCAACCCCCCCTTTTAGTTTTCCACAACCCGCACATAAAAAAGAGCATTGTTATAGGGGTTGTGTTATGAGGACCCATGGCCCACTTTTCTACAATCAATACCCCACTATATCTCTCTGTTTACTATATAACACAATCTTTTATCAGTTTTTGTTTCGTAAATTTTATCAGTTTAATGCTTTTAATTTATTAAACTTTATATCTCATATTACGTACTTTCAGTTTTATAGTTTTTATAATATAAACAAATTATAAAATAAAATTAAAAAAAAAAAACCGAAAAACATGAGGGGTATTTTTGGTGTTTAAGGGGTACGAATAACTCATCCTTTGTTATAGTGGAATATATGTTTTACGTTTGATGTTAGTGGCTCTTTTTGTCGCAATGAAAAATGTTTTGAGCACAATAACTTTAATCTCCCACTATATAAAACAAGCTTTCCCTAAGGAAACCTTTGCCCAAAACTCTAAGATAATGACACCTGGAATAAAATTTGATCCAATGGATGAAAATAATTTTCACCTCTATGCATTCAATGCAAACAAAAAACACAAACTCAAACAACCAACCGGGTAGATCAAATCACATACATATCATCCGAACAATGAAACCCCCAACAAGAAAACCCTCTAATATGTTATCCAACATCCATAAAACGATTCTTCACTACAAACCTAATTTGTCAAACCCCCATATTATCACCAACAAGATGATAATCAAACGCCCATATTCTATATAAAAATTCGTCACTCCAAAGGTAATTTGTCAAACGCCCATATTCCATGAAGATGATGATCAAATATAAAAATTGGGGGTGATTCTAGATTAACCCTAATTTAAAAATTAGGGTTGATTCTAAAGTAACCTAAATTTTTAGGGCAACATGAAATTATCGAATATCAAACAGGTTAGAGCATCATTTTTTAATTTTAAAATTTGTGTCTAATATATGATTAAGGTAGCAATTTCTGGACTTTTTAGGTTTCATCAATATTATCCATTATCCAATACTGTATATTAGGTTTCATAGTCCAATGTCTTTTATTGAACCAAATGGAAAAGAAAGATTTGCAGCTTTTGTGTGGCTTTTAAAGTAGTGGGCGTTAAATAGGTGAATTACAGCTTTTGTGTTAAAAAAAGCTTAAATGTGCATATTTGAAAAAAAATTGAAAGTTCATAACAGTAAATTGAGCATTTTTTAATTCATGTAGTTAGATGAGATATGAGAATAAGTATATAGTTGTTTTATAGCCTAGACACTAATTTTTATACTGGAAGTTTTGGAAGAATAAGTATAGCTATTTAACATTTTTTTTTTCCATTTAGATAGTTAAAATTAACCTGCTGCAAATATTTACATTAAATATTTTAAAATCACTCATTATGGTTGTCTGACTTTGTTTTTTTAAGTAGTTATATGATATGAAATAATCATAAAAATATATTTGTAATTAAAGAGTGTTTGGCAATTCATATCGTCATATTCTGTATATGTTTTATTTTGTATAGTGGTCTATTATAATTTATAACATGTTATGTATGAGTTGGAAAAAGATACTTCGGTAAACCGACACATCCGAGCATGTATTAACATGTACAAGAAAGTACCCATTTAGACCCGTTACCACAGTTACATTAAATACGTAACTGTGATCCTATGATGGTTACGTTAAATACGTAGTTTGTGTTTACTAAACCACCTGTTGGGATAAAAGATAAATATTTGGGTAGTTTAAATACGCAGTTTGTGTTCATCGCCTTATTGGTAAATTTGTGTGTTACTGAGATGATGTATATTCGTGTTTCAGATATTTATGGAGGAAGTATTTGATTTACTGGAATCAAGTGCAGTGGTTTATTCAAAAGGTAATGGGAATGGAAAGGGTACATGGCCGTCTCGGGGTGCCTATTCAGATCAAGTAAACGGCTAACAGTTGGATCTCACTTGCTGGTGTAACAGAAGCTGAAGTTACTTCACAAGAAGAGATGGCTTTGTTTTTTGCTGCGTGTTTATATGTGTAGGGCAACCGGAAGCACAAATACGAGTAGTCAATCGAGGTCTAATATATAATGTGTGGCTATATGTTCTTATTATCTTCTGTGTTACTTTTACGCGTAGTGTTAACTTTGTGTAAATGTGATTTCTATGTTTCAGTTGATCACGTGCCATATTTACTATCTCCCTGAAGCAAAAACGGATTGTTGGAGTAACAAGTGGAGGAGGTCATGGTGATGTCGGAGATGATATACTTGGCGCCAAGCTTCATTTGGTTGATCTTACTGGTTCTGAAAGGGCAAAAAAAAAAAAAAAAAAAAAAAAAAAAAAAGACGGGAGTTGATGGGATACGCTTACGAGAAGGTAGATTAATGTTAAACATATTTTGCATATAGCATTTGTATCATTTTATTACCCTTCAAAATATAACGTGTTCATTTAGTATGCAATTGAATACTGATGATCGGTTATCCAATATGTCAATTTTGTCATTTAAATTATCGTTTGAATCTGGTATATTTTTAGGACCACGAGAGACTGTTTGGACTTGGCCTCCAAACAAGAAGGGATAACTATGAACAAGTCGGCCAAGTTAAAATAATGTAATCACAAGTGCTAAGAAATCCTTTGATAATTGCAGATGTGGCTGTATTTTGGTAAGTATCATTTTTTACTTTCCGGATATATTTTGTGTATCTGTAATCTATTGCACAGTATTCAAGCACCAGTTGTAGGTACAATCACGTAAACAATTTTTTTTACTTTGTGTCATAAGATATATATTGGTAATATCTTTAAATTTTTGGTTGCAGAGACAAATAAACTTATTTTGAAAGGCTCATAACTTTTACAAAGACAAATAAGCTTAATCCCTATGATAAACACTACTTGAAAATACATAAGCATTTAGCATGAGCTTACCTAAGCACCCCATTAAGTAGTGTAAAAAGTTAATGAAGTGGCTTAAATGATAAATAGTAATAGGAAATCATATACAACTAAAACGTAATCTTGCCTTTTTGATTGTTAGAAATTGTGTGCAACAACGTTCGACATGCAAAGTATTATTGGACCTTGAGTTCCTAAATTCTGAATTGGTTTAACATATCTCACACAATGTTCATAGTCTGATATGCGATGATAACCATTTTGACCCGGTAACTTAGGAATGTATCAATACGGTTAACTTTTTTATCTTGGTCAAATGCAATGAAAGTGTTTATATGGTTTGCTATCAGTTGTCTATTCAACTTATTGATTCATTATATAGTAGCTATGTTTTTACCATTTCATCTGGTGCATTAGATAAGTGGACACAAAAAAGGTTAGTAAACATCATCGGAACAACACAAGCTAATAGATAATTGATAACATGGTTAAAGTGAAGATTTGCAACAAAGCGGTAAACACCATGACCAATTTTTGTGGATGACGTGCACGTAGATCAATGAATGGGGTGGTTCTTCTTATACTATTTTGAAAGAAAATAAGGCAACGGAGTGAGATCGAGATGGGCATGTGCATGCACTTTAAACTTGGGGATGATGGCTTGGTCAGGTCTTTATTTTTGTACCAATAAGATGTTTAAGTCTGATTTTTGGTGCCAAAAACTTAAAAAAAAAAAAAAAAAAANAACATAAAAGTTGATTTATGCATATGCTATTGACTGAAATGGCTTTGTATATTCTAGGTTGGACTCTCCATATGTTCACTTTGCACTTCCTGAACCAAGTTGCACCTATCCTTTGAAGAGGTTGATAAATTATATGTAACTAAACATAAAAGTGTGTTTTTCTTTGCTATTTCTTTGCAATCAACTTTATGTAAGTTTCTTACTTGTGATAAACAGCTATCACTTTAATGTCTTTTCTAACATGTTTGTATCAACTTTCTATCATTAATATTTAAAAAGGTTGGCTAAGTCACTAATTGGTCAACAAACCAAACAAATTCCACTTGTGTCTTTTCCCATACCATTTCACACTTTATATATATGTATATTTTTTTTTATAGAATACATGTAACACATTTATATTTTTAATAATAAAACTCAATGCTAGCGCCCCATCAGGGCGGGCCTAAGGCTAGTTCATATATAAGAGAGGTGGGTGCTTATAAATTTTATAGGTACCGCTCATCAGCATGTGTTTTATAACACTTCTATAACATAAACAATTTCCTCAATAAAATTCTTATAACACATCATCAGAAATACTCTAACAAAAAAAAAAAAAAAAATGTTGTGGCCCTAGCTATTGGAAGTATAACATGGCTAAGGCATGACACGGGAGGTGCAGTTGGGCGGTGTCATGACTATCAAACACAACACCCGTCATTCTAATAGAGATTGTTTTATGAACATTTATATATTCACATCACGTAGTACACACTTTCTTCATCAAGTTGAGGATTATTATGTATGTGGTTTTTAACTTTGTATCGAAGCAATGTTTAAAGTTGGTTCAATTTGCAATTGTTTTTTCTTTTCAGCTTTTGGCATTTTAATTTAATACCATACAAAATAACTAAAAAACATGTTTTGCCGTAACTTCTAAACTATTGCTAAGAAACTAACTACGAGGTCTACGTGCACCACATGCTCAGGATTTTCTATTAGCTATCCCCATAGACGGGCTAGGTCAGCATATGTCACCGGTGGAATATCGTACTATCCTTAAGTATCGCCTTATGATTCAATTATTTCCGGTTGATGAGATATGCCATGTTTGTCGCAAGGCATGTTTGGATTCCTTTGGGGAACATGCGGTTCATTGTAAAGAGTTCCCGGGCTTCAAGTACAGACATGATTTTGTTAGAGACGTCCTTTTTGATGTATGTAGGCGTGCGGGGATCTCCGCCAAGAAAGAAGCGCCTGTGAACTTTTTGACGGGCCCGTCAAATGGAAGATCTACATTGAGACCGGCTGACATTTTGATGTTTGGATGGGTTGGAGGGAAACATGCTTGTGTGGATCTGACTGGGGTTTCTCCTCTCGTGGGGTTGAGTAGTCGGGGTTTTACAGCTGGGCATGTCGCTTTGAAAGCCGCCTCGTGCAAAGTGACAAAACATGAGAAAGCATGCATTGAAAATCAACACGTGTTTATTCCTTTCGCGTTTGACACATTTGGTTTCCTTGCACCTGAGGCGGTGGAACTACTCAACAGAGTCCAACGAGTTATAAACAGTAATGTTATGACACATAGATCCACGGATGTAGTTTTCAAAAGAGTTAGCTTTGCAATCCAAAAAGGGCTAGCGGCGCAGCTTGTTGCTCGCTTGCCTTCAACCACTATGTAAATTCTATTTTACGCTGGACTACGAGGTTCTTGTGATTGTTTGTTATAGCTGCAAATCTTGTTTTTGCACTACTCCGTACTATCATAGAGTTGTTTTATCAAGATGGAAGATGTGTTTCATTCCGCACATAACAATGTTTCAAAGATTGTTATTTATGGTATAGTGTTAAATGCATCTGCTCATTTATACTTCTGGTTCCGTCTATGGTTTTATGAACATTTTCGAACATTTATATACAAATCACATGTAGCTATTTTCGTCATCAATTTGAGGTTACCGACGTTCAAACAAAGATATATGTCATGTATGAATCAAAATTTATGTGTACAGATTCTTGACAGTAGTTTCATTATCCTAAGTGTATACAACACTCCAATCAAAGCATGGAGCCTTCAGCTTTACACGATTTAGAAACTCGAGTTCTAACAACGTAAATTACAATTATTGTCAAGGTCATTTGCTTTTTGCGAGAATGAGAGGTGAAAATTTTACTTGGCTCGTGTGTACGGTAGAGCCGTGTTGTCATAAGATGAGATATGTCGATATCTTGTAACATAAAAGATACAACTATATGATATTGTTGTTTATTTTTGAAAAAGGGGAGATAACAGGATTCCAGTTGTAGTTTATTGGCCGTTAGGTCAGTCAAACTGTCCATGTAGCAAAAGTCAAGCCAGCTTCAATTTTGGTTAAATGCTTCGTATACTTGATAAACTTGTTCGAGTTGGACATTGATGATTGATGTTGTGAGTTTTGATAACATAGCGTCCGCAGACATGGTGGATTAACTGGGATTGGAGTCTGGTATGACGTTGTCCCTATGTATTCAGAATACTATGGACAAATCTCGACATTTGTTCATATAAAGTGAGCTACACATTAAATTTAGGCCTTGAAATTATGTTGACAAAACAAAACTTGCCAACTTGGCCTAGAAAATGCATGCGATTTGATAATAAAATAAAGTAAAATGTTTTTTTTTTTTTTTTTTTTTTTTTTTTTTTTTTTTTTTTTTTTTTTTTTTTTTTCAGATGAATAGCTGATACACACGTTATTGTGTTTACATGCGGGTCCACAATTTTACTGTTAGCACTCTTTTGCTGTTTTTCAATGTTATCTCTCTTTTGTTGTTTTTCAATGTTATCTCTCCAATTTTGCTCAAAAATGTTATCTCTCCAACAACTTGTCTATGACTTTGCAACATGGTCCAAATTATTCAATGCCCATAGACACGGAAAGGAGAAAACTTAACCTGCCCAGTGACTAAAAATATAATTAATGCTTGCTTGTAATATATGGCATGAAAGGAATAAAAACACAATTAATATTTTTCTTCTTTCTCTCCCAATGACTGAATGCCACTTCATTCGGGTAAACTATCCGATGGGTAGGTGTATCCATGCCCCACACGGAAATTGTTGGAAGATGCAAGTCTTATCAAAAGTAGGCACTTGTGTTAATGTACAAAACGTACATCTGGTCCAACTAAAATGGGCCTTTACACTCATTCGTAATCATAATCATGTTTTCATGATCGTTGGGAAGATGGTGATGAATATGGTTACTTTTTAATCTTAACGAGATGCAGGAGCCCGCCGCGCTGCGGCGGGGGCGCCTGCAATAGCATGTTTGTGGTACAAAAGTAGTAGCATACATTATGGCTATCGTTGTTGATACAAAAGGGCATGTTTCAGGATCACTGGTGTGAAACATACTAATCTACAGCCTTACCCATGCTTCCTAGAGTTATGATACATGGTACAGTAGTAGGAAAAAGTAATCTAAGTGTAGTAACTGCATACACATAATAGCGTTTCAAAACGCACGGGTGATGCTAGTCATGTTTTACCTTCTTGGCATCTAGGCCAGTTAACTCCTTGTCTGGACCTGCAAACAGCTCCTTGCGAACGCTTGTGGACCCGGTTTCAGTTTTTAGCCTGCTCTTTTCTGCAAGTTCATCGGTATTAGGAGGAGTTGTGCTACTGACTGGTATTTTTGTTGCGACGTTTTCTTCAACTGATGATGATGTGTCTGCCTTTGGAATGTCTAGTAGCATTGGTGGAAGCGCGTCAGCAGCAGTCTCTGTTATCAGCGCGACGACCATCTTCATTATATGTAGCAAAGTCGAAGTAATGGTGTGGGAAACCCGTGTCCTCTCATAGAATTTGAAACTGAGCCACTGGTCCATCCACATTCTCTGCATGCACAGGAACAAAATCATGTTAACTATTATAGCCAAAAGGGGCAATTTTCAGGATTGTAAAAGATTTTTTAAATTAAGTTGCTAGTATTTTCCTGTCCACGTGGTTATCAGTTCCAAATTGCAAGAACTTCAGGTATTGTTTTTTAGCGTTAAAAAAATTGTATGTACATGGAAGTTATGCCCATCAATCCAAATATGAATGACAACTCCAATACGCTATACCAACACCAACCTAAACAACCATTATTATCCTTATCCTTGTACCCTTATGCTACAACTACATTAGCACAGCTATAAGAACCTCAAAGTAACCTTATTTATTCATCCTATATAAAATCTACACAACTAAAATGATGCAGACATACAATTGCAATTTCAAAGCACATAATAAAGTAACTGAGAATCTTAATATGATTCCTCAAATTACACAATCACTTCCTATACGCATGTCCAAACACCACATAAACTATCAAGTAAATTTTTTGTTGCCTCGTCTTGCCTCCTTTTATGTTACATGGGCACACTACGTTAGTTTAGTCTTCAAATTTATAACTATTAATTTCTCTGCTTATAATCTGTAAATTTCTCTCTTCATTCATCTTAGGAACATTGCCAAGTATATTAGTGTGATAATTATTTAAGGGATATGGTCGACACTACTCCCACATTTATATATGACTTGGTAAAATGGTAAAAGACTAAAAGCAAACCTGATTTCAGATTTATTACATGCAATGCAAATAGCATTTGGGATTATTCGTACACCGGCAGTGCCTACACCTTATATGTCCACCTAGTAACCCCAACATTCTATCTGTGATGAGGCAATCTTATTGATCATGTAATATATCTGGAATGCCACTACTCAAAGAGGTCTAGCATCAGCAGTAACAAAAAAGAGAAGAATGAATAGCAATCATTGAATGAAGAAGTTACCTTTGCGAACTCAGCTGGCAGGACCTCATCTCCATTGCTAAGCCACCCATCTTGCAGCTTCTTGTATGGTTCATTAATTTTACCTTGCTTTTCACATAAGATGTGCCTTGCTGAAACCGAAATGAAATTACACAATTAGTAAGTTACATAAAATAGAGGACACACTCTTTCTACACGAAAAATGGGCAATTAAAGAAGAAATGTTTTACATATGTACAGGTGCCAAGGCCATCAGCAGCCTTTCCACTTTTTCCTTTGCCTTTTGCACCNAAACTGATAACTAAACAGAAACATAGGATTTATAATAGTCTTCTTTGCAATATTCATTCCTTTCATCTCCATCTTTAACCTACGTTTGATAAGAACTAATTAACCTAATCAATATTGTTTTGGAAATTGACTGCAACCAAACTATCTTGCCAAACACAAAAAGAGGTGTAAAAATCCAAGATTAAAAGAAAAAAAACTAACCTATAATCGTGCGCCGCTAATTCACCGGAACACCAACAACATATTCAATCGAATTCATCATATCGTCTTCTTCTTCGTCAACCAAATATTCTTGATCTTGACTGAACGGACCGAAGTATCTGTGTGTGTTGAGATTATTCCAGAATCTGATAGATATGAGGCGTGTTGTTAACTTCATCATATAAGAAAGAATCAAAGTATAAGGCGGTGAGATTTTGGATTGGACCAGACATTGGATCTTGCGACAATGTTAGGCCCAAGGGGAAAGACACATGAACGACGACGTTTCAAATGGTTTTTAATATATATAGTAATGCAAACTACCTAAAAATATCTGAAATAAATGCCATAGACAAGTTTTGAACATGCAAATGATGCAAATTAATTTGATTAAAAAGCATCTCACATATATATAGCTTGACTTCAAGCCATTTGATTATAGATTCGATACTACTAGTTTTAATGTCCGTACACGAATGGACAAAAATCAAGGTGAGTCCCGTAGGTTCACAAGACACCCATGAATTTTTGCGATGTCGTGATAATTTTTGTATAAAAGACTCGAAATTTCTTAAATGCACCCGATCATAAAAATACGTATTCATAGTCTTGTTTAGTTTTTCATAATTGCATTAGGTTAAATTCCGTCCTGGTTGTGTCTTTGTGTACACGCATATGATTAAAACTATTTGTACAACTAGCAATATACTTAAAATATATTTTTATTCTTTTTACCTTATAAATTTTATTGACAAATCTCTATTCATTTAAAGTGAGCTACAAATCTTGGGCCATAGAATTGTGTTGACAAGTCTTAGACAAGAATTCACTTAAACTGATATATTCAAAGTTATGCATCGAAATTGTGTTGAAAAACAAAGCTCGACACTCTAAACTATTTCATGCCTAGAAATTGCGTGCGATTTTTATAAGAACATCCCCAATACTTCAAGTCTTCAATTTACCTGAAAATTTATGCAACTTGTCACTTTTTCTCATTGTATGTAGCTTTCTTTTTTTTCTTTTTTCTTTTTTTTTTTTTTTTCCCCAATGTGTCACTAAACTTGCTAAATTCGTCCATTGTGTGTAGCGGTGACTTGATTCACCTGCTGGAGCAGGTTAACCTAACGGTCGTTAGGTTTATCATTGCACCGTAAGTCCTTTAGACTAACGATCGTTTATCATGACTACATACAATGACAAAAAGTAACAAGTTAGATGACTTTTATAATTTTTAAAATTTAGGTACGTTTTTTACATGTTTTTGCACACATTTTTATACACACATTTTTATACACGTTTTTATGCATGTTTTTATACGGATTTTCATACACACATTTGTATACACATTTTTATTCACGTTTTTATACACACGTTTTTTATACACACGTTTTTATGCACGGTTCTACACACGTTTTTATACGTTTTCGCCAGTTTTTTTGCGTTTTCGCCAGTTTTTTTGCGTTTTCGTCCAGTTTTTCGCGTTTTCGTCCGGTTTTTCACGTTTTCGTCCGGCTTTTCACATTTTCATCCAATTTTTTTACGTTTTCGTCTATTTTTTACGTTTTCGTCAGTTTTTTCACGCTTTCGTCTGTTTTTTCACGTTTTTGTCCCTTTTTTTTGCGTTTTCGTCCCGTTTTCGTGTTTTCGTCCATTTTTTCGCGTTTTCGTCCGGCTTTTTACGTTTTCGTCCGATTTTTCAATTTTTCGTCCGTTTTTTCACGTTTTCGTCCATTTTTTACGTCTTCGCCAAATTTTTTATGTTTTCGTCTGTATTTTTATGTTTTCGTCCCTTATTTCACACTTTCTGACAAAAAAGTAAAAAACTGACAAAAACGTAAAAAATATAGACGAAAACGTGAAAAATCTGACGAAAACATGAAAAACCGACGAAACGTAAAAAAACGGACAAAAACGTGAAAAACAAACGAAAACGTGGAAAATCTGACGAAAACGTAAAAAAACGGACGAAAACGTAAAAAAACTGACAAAAGCGTAAAAAAATGACGAAAACGTGAAAAATCTAACGAAAACATAAAAAAGCGGACGAAAACATAAAAAAACCGACGAAAACGTAAAAAAACTGACAAAAGGTAAAAAAAATCCGACGAAAACATAAAAAAACTAACAAAACGTAAAAAAACTGACAAAAACATAAAAACCCGGACGAAAACGTGAAAACCCGGACGAAAACGTAAAAAATCGGACGAAAACGCGAAAAAACGGACGAAAACGCGAAAAAACGGACAAAAACACGAAAAACCGGACGAAAACGTAAAATAACTGACGAAGACGTAAAAAAACCGACGAAAACGTAAAAAAACCGACGAAACGTAAAAAAAAGACAAAAACGTAAACAATGTATGTATAAAAAACGTGTGTATAAAAACGTATATAAAAATTTCTGTATAAAGACGTGTGTATAAAAACGTGTGTAAATGTATATTTATAAAAACGTGTGTAAAACCGTGCATAAAAATGTGTGTATAAAAAACGTGTGTATACAAATGTGTGTATGAAAATCCGTATAAAAGCATGCATAAAAACGTGTATAAAAATGTGTGTATAAAAATGTGTGCAAAAACGTGTAAAAAACGTACATAAATTTTAAAAATTATAAAAGTCATCTAACTTGTTACTTTTTATCATTGTATGTAGTCATGATAAACGATCGTTAGTTTAAAGGACTAACGGTGCAATGATAAGCCTAACGACCGTTAGGTTAACCTGCTCCAGCAGGTGAATCAAGTCACCGCTACACACAATGGACGAATTTAGCAAGTTTAGTGACACATTGGGAAAAAAAAGAGAAAGCTACATACAATGGGAAAAAGTGGCAAGTTGCATACATTTTCAGGTAATTTGCCCATACTTGAAGTATTTAATGCACACTATATTTATTAGCTAAAGTTTTTGAAAAACTTAATGTTTGTCAAGTCTTTTTATAAAGCCTTTTAAAAAGCTATTGAAACAACGCAAAAAAAATAAAATAAAATAAAATAAATAAATAAAATAAAATAAAATAAAATAAAACAAAACCTTCTAAACGGCTTTGTAGAATAGTGAAAAGCTTTTGCCATTCTACCCATTGGGGTGCTCTAAACTAAAGTTTTTTTTTTTTTTTTTTTTTTTTTTTTTTTTTTTTTTTTTTTTTATCATTTTTTTTTTTTTTTTCAACATTTTTTTTTTGTTGTGGGCCCTTAGTTTTTTTTTTTTTTTTTTTTTTTTTTTTTTTTTTTTTGTGCACACATTATTGATTTATGCCACACAATTGTTTTTACATTTGGGGCCAACAAGTTTTGTGTATTTACTANTTTTTTTGTGCAGACATTATGGATTTATGCCACACAATTGTTTTTACATGTGGGGCCCACAAGTTTTGTGTATGTACTACTTGTACCCACTTGATATCTATAGATAGTATATACTAGACGAGTATATGTGCATGACAGCGAGATTTTATAGCGGCAGATAGTTTTAGTGATAAAAAAAAATTATGGGTTATAAACGAAAAATAGTAAAAGTTTGAGGATTTGAGGATTAAACAAAATATTTTGAAACCCGGTTCAACCAGTTGAATTGTTCCGGTGGAATAACGGGTCAGTTTGAACCGGGTTATCTAAACGGGTTGGGTCAATAACGGGTCAAATTAAACCGGGTCAGCCCACCGGGTTTGAACCCGAGTCAACCCGATTTTCGATGTGTATTAATAGTTTCCTTTTAAAACATACGTTTTCAACATTTCTTTTTTTAGTTTCAACATTTCATTTTTAATTTTTTCAGCATTTCAATTTTTTAACTTTAATTTTCACTTTGACCATTTTTGTTTTATTTTATAGATAGGGTGGTTCATCGGTATGTTTGGTTCATTAAAAAAAAATTATGGGTAAAAGCAACCGATCATAAAAATACGTTTGGTTGTGTCTTTGTGTACACGCATATGATTAAAGATTTAAAACTTTAAAAATTTTATTTACAAATCTCTATTCATTTAAAGTGAGCTACAAATCTTAGGCCATAGAATTGTGTTGACAAGTCTTAGATAATAATTCACTTAAACTGATATATTCAAAGTTAGGCATCGAAATTGTGTTGAAAAACAAAGCTCGACACTCTAAAATATATTCATGCCTAGAAATTGCGTGTGATTTTTATAAGAGTAAAATACACCGTTGGTCCCTAAACTTGTGACGAAACATCACAGGGCACCTTAACTTTTTAAAAACTTCGCCTGGAGTCCAAAAAGTGAAATTTTGAGTCGCGTGGAGTCCAAATAGTGAAAAAGTTTTTGTGGACTTAAATTTGGTGCTTTATATAGTCTTTAGTGAAGGGCATTATGATCATTTCATATATTTTGTAAGTGTTTGATTTCACATATTTGGGTAAGTTAATACTCTGTTTTTAAGTCTATTAATTTTCACTATTTTTTATGTATGTGTTTAATGCATGTATCATATCCGTTTGGTTATTCTTTTACATTATTTCCTTATATACATGATTCTAAATTAAATTCAACACTCAACGGTAATTTTTTTTTATAAATTTATATAGTTATTTTTTCCCCTATTTTATAGGAAACCTACAACAGTCTCTGTTTTTTTTGACCATGTAACTTCTTTATAAAAAAAATCTTGAAATATTAGTTTTTAAGATAAACCTTTTTGTTTTCTTAGGGTTTTATACATTTTTATAAAATTTTAATAATTTGGTTACTCTGTTTTTTGTTTTATTTGATCATATTTTGGTCTGAAAATACGATTTTAGTAATAATTTCATCTGGGTTGCTCTGTTTTTGCTTCATTTTTTAAGATTTTGGTTTAAAATTTCAGTTTCTCTGTTTTTCGACAATGGCGAGGCAAGGACCGGGTCAGAATCAGAACTCGAATGTGAATTCGGGTGAAAATGAAGATTTTAGTTTGCGCGAGACTAGGCCGAGTTTAGGAGGGGGGAGAGTACCTGGAAATGAAAGATTTGGGACTGCTTTTGATCTTGTGGAGCAAATGCATTATTTGTATATTAAGATTGTGAAAGCGAAAAATTTACCATCGAAAATAGGTAATTATAGTAGTCCTCCTGACGCGTATGTCGAAATTAAGCTTGGTAATTTTGTGGCTTGTACTAAGCATTTTGAGAATAGCTCGAATCCTGAGTGGCAGCAAGTTTATGCATTTCCTAAAGATCGTATCCAGTCGTTAAGTCTAGAACTTGTTGTCAAAGATAAATGTGATGATAATGGTGGTGGAACTGGAGTTAAAGATTCAAGAATCGGGAAAGTAAGAATCAGGCTATCGAAACTTGAAACAGACCGTGTGTACACTCATTCGTATCCTTTGATAGTCTTACACCCTTCTGGTGTAAAGAAGATGGGAGAAATCCAGCTGGCGGTTCGATTTACTTGTGTCTCATTGGCAAATCTGATGCAAACGTACACCCAACCTTTGCTACCAAATATGCATTACATACATCCGTTAAGTATTTTTCAACAAGACAGTTTAAGGCACCAAGCGACTCAGATTGTGGCGATGAGGTTGAACCGGGCTGAGTCTCCTTTGAGAAAAGAAGTGGTTGAGTTTATGCTTGATGTTGGTTCGACTATGTGGAGTTATAGAAAGAGTAAGGCTAACTCTTGTCGGCTCATTGAGGTTCTTTCTTCTGTGGCATCGTTTTGTAAGTGGTTCAATCACATTTGCAGCTGGACTAGACCATTTTACACGGTTCTGGTGCATGTTTTGTTTCTAAGTGTTGTTTACAATCCACAAATGATCATGAGCTCGATTCTGCTGTACTTGATTGTGATTGGGGTTTGGAGGTACAGATCAAGACCGAGACACCCTCCTCACATGGATATTAAGTTATCTTGTGGTGATCGTTTAACGAGTGATGAGTTAGACGAGGAGTTTGATAGTTTTCCAAGCTCAAAAAATGGTGATGAAACATCACATATATTTTGTAACTGAAAAATGTAGCAACAATGGGAAATATGAAATGACCATAATGCCCTTCACTAAAGACAAAACAAAGCGCCAAATTTAAGTCCACAAAAACTTTTTTCACTATTTGGACTCTATGCGACTCAAAATTTTACTTTTTGGACTCCAGGCGACGTTTTTAAAAAGTTAAGGTGCCCTGTGATGTTTCTTCACAAGTTTAGGGACCAACGGTGTATTTTACTCTTTTTATAATAAACTAGAGTTTAGTGTGTTTTCTGCAGACATTATGCCACGCAATTGTTTTTACATGTGGGGCCCACAAGTTTGTAAATGTGCTACTTGTACCCTCTTGATATCTATAGATAGTAAGATAAGGGTGTTCATCGGTTCGTTTGGTTCGGTAAAAAAAATTCTGGGTAAAATCAAACCGTCCCGAATTCAAATTGGATTAAACAAAATTAAAAATCAATTTTGAATTCGATTCGGTTTTCGGGTTGAACCCAAAAACTCGAATTACATAATTTATATTTCCTTTCTCATTTATCTATATAGATTTTAAAAGAGGAGTATGTTTTTTTCAAGGTTAAAAGTATTATATTTATACTAGGAAAATATTATATTTATAGAAATGGTGTTTGTATGTACGTAAATATATATAAAAAAATATATTCTTTTTGTAAATTCGGTTTTCAGTTAATTTTGGTTTACATTTTATTAAAACCATATCCAAAGCAAAACTGAATATTTAAGTCGAATCAGTTCGGTTATGACAAATTTGGTTCAGTTACAAATCCGGTTTGCTTTATTGTTCGGTTTGATTTCGGTTTTCGTGAATATATTTAAAACTGGGCTTACGAAATCTAGCCCATTATAGGTGAATATATTTAAAACTGGGCTTATGGCAGCTAGCCCATTATCCGTGAATATATTTAAAAGTTGGCCAATGAACTTAGAACTAGCCAATTATAAATTTGCTCAAGAAAAGGAAACTAGCCAAACCGCCACAGCGCCACTCTAGTATAAATACAGGAACATAAAAAAACACAATGAATATCATCGATCAGTTTTACGAATTTTTAAATTTGGTTTCNTTTTTTTTTTTTTTTTTTTTTTTTTTTTTTTTTTTTTTTTTTTTTTTTTTTTTTTCCCATTATCAACACGGTGTTAGATAAATAGTGAAGAATAATCCAAACTATGATTTATAATAGTTAAGTATTTAGACATTACACATTTAAGCACATGAAACTAACGTCCCTAGGCCCACAATTATGCTTCGGCCAACTTACATAATAATACGTTAATAAGTTTATTTGGTCATTGTTTCAGGTCGAGGACGACGACACAAGTGCTAAAAAACTAGGAGTATCAGCTAAAAGCAGGATTAACCTTCTTGCCGTGCACTACAAATCGAATGATAAGTTGCCTTCTAGCTGGGAATAGTATGTTCAGCGCCTTTATATTCATAATATTCAAACTTTATAAAACAAAATAATAAGAGCTAGCTTTTAAACCTCAGTTTTTGTTTACCGTTTTCTTGCAGCAACCACGAAACCGGCCTTACAATTAATCTGCCCAAGCCTCCTACACTACCCAAAAAGAAGCTCAAGAGGAAAACCAGTAAGCATTCCATTCCTTAATAATGTTGCTTGTGCTAGCTAGAAGAAAAATAACAAGTCACCGCAAGTTAATGAACGATAATGTGGATATGTGTGTATAATCGTCCACGTATGTGTTAACACATGCATGGTAACTAGGTAAGTTTTCTCTTTCAGGGAGTACTTCCCTTAAAATCAATGGCAATCCGTTGAATGAAGAGGAGCATAAAGTCTGGATGAAGTTTAAAACGATCGATGAAGCAATTGTATGTATCAGTTATATACTTATATCCGTCCCTCTTTTTCTTTTCTCAAATATATACACCTACATCCACGATTCTGCTCAGACAAGTGCATGTTTGTGGCGCATACATATTTCATGACACATTTCATGTGTGTGGCAGGAAGCACGTGAATGTATTAGTTTACCGATGGAGAAAGATTTAATTCTAGTTGACGATATTGATCCTCTTGTTGATTTAATTGGTGAATTTGCTGTTGATGCCTTCAACAAGTCTTATCAGACGGTATGGTTGTTATATTCCTTCCACCTGCTTTTAATTTTTGAGACTGTCTCCATCGTTAATTGTTTTGCTTACATGTAAATAAATTATATGTTGTTAGCATGTCAACGAGGATGCAGAAAACGACGTCACCGAGGCTGTATTCTATGATTGCAAATACTATAAATTGACCTCGAAGTATTACTTCTACATGACCATAGAGGCAATTGAACAAGGGAAACTTGGAGTGTATGAGGTCTCAGTTGAATGTGATTCTGCTAACGGTGCAAGAACACTCAGCAAGTTTGTTCTCACCAATCGTCAACCGATCAAAGTGAGTTGTTTTAATAACATAGCCAAATCCAGCAAGTTGATACCCAAGTATGAAAAAGGTTAGTCTTCCCTTTGTTTCTGGATTTTCTTTTCTATATATATATATATACAGTCTGTATTGTGCGGGTCTATTTCACAGTGACGCATTTTGTCCTCAACTAGTTGCATGTCCATATCGAGTGATTAATTGAGGTTAAACAAAGGATATCATGATTTCTATATGTTCTATGCTTTTTTATATATGGTATTAATATAATTTTGTTTAATATTGCATGCTTGGAGCAGCCCATCTGATACTGTTAATTTTAAATAACTCTGTAGGTTGTTTGTCTGATTCGTCCGACTTTTACAAGGTTGGCGGAATGGTGCGTAGAACGAAGACCAGGGGTGGCGGTTTTAACTATATATCATAACCCGTCATCTGGAAGGTATTACAAAGACTAAGCCAGCCAATACCATTTCTGTGAACAACAAAAACTATCCTGATCGACTTTTGATCTTGTTGTTTTAACCTAAATATGTTGCAGAACTAGGAACCTACTTTTCTTTAATTTTGATGTATTACTTAAAGATACATATCTCAGTTAAGTACGCGTCTTGAGGCTAATGTGGTTATGTGTTGTCGCGCATTGTCAGCTCTATTTCAGCTATACTTATTGTTTTGTTAGTTATAGTTGTACGTCTCGGCCAAGTGAACTTAAACCAAACTGTATCAAAGTAATCCATCAAACACGATGCTGCGAGTAAAATCTTTAACAGGGAAAAAAAAATAAAAAATCGTGTTAGCATTAACCACTAAAAAGACTAAAAGAGTCACGCAATGACTAACCTTGAAAGATATCTCACGTATATGCTGTTTAATTATCACGTGATGACTATTAGACTAAAAGTACTTTATTTGGGGTTGCAATGGGTGAAAATCAAACAAGTATAACTGAATTAAAATTCGATTTGAACCATAATCATTTCGGCTCGATTTTGGTCTAGTAAAAGATTTCACAAACTAAGAATCCAACCAAATAAAACGAGGAACCTAATAAATGGACACCCCGATTGATTGACTGATCATCTCTTAGATAATAAAAGGAAATGTCATTTCAAAATCGACTGAAAAAGGTAAATTTTTGAGAAAAACTAAATATATCTAATAAAAGTAGTATTACTTAAACAGTTAAACTATGAATTAAAAGTCGTCGATTGTGCCTAAAAAGTTTGTTTTTTAGTCCAATAATAACTACTAGTGTATTATTTTAGTTAAATTATATCAGTTTGTTTTTAGTAACAAAGATTTGGTATAATAGAACGATAATATGACCTCTAATATGAAGTTTTGTTTGGTCAAAAGACGGTGGTTTTATTTTTGTGAATAAAAAATGATTTACCGAATGGTCACTTGACAACTAATATTAATTATTAAGAGTATGTTTGGTCGAAATTTTTTGGGCTAATACCGATTTACTGGATGTAAGGGTGAGTTACATTGGGGTGTCCCCTGTAACATTAGGCCAAACCAATTTACTGGTCGAAAAATGATTTACCGGGTCAACGGTCGTGAGCTAAAAAGGCTAACGTGTAAATGATAACAAAATCCACTTAATACCGATTAAATAAAAGGACCACGAGTGTTATTCTTTGCAAGGATATGGACTGTCTAAACAACTTTAAATTTTGAGGGACGATGGATGAAATTTTGAGCAAACCACAGGGACCATCAATGTAATTTACTCTTATTCAAAAGTTCAAATACTTCCAACAGTATTCTTATCTAGTAACGCGTATATATTTGATTGACCATTTCACTGGCCTTTGATTGTCCACATATATCCTTTGCAAGATCGATCTAGTTTACACGTTCATCTCTTTCAACTTCAACTGTTGTGTTTTTTTCTCAAGATACAATCCAACGTCTAGTTTATATTAAAGGTACTCATCGATCTAACTAAGTCACCACTTTTTGGCAACAAAATAATGGTTCAAAACTATATAATATGACTATAAGAGTTAATATTTTCTTGTTCATGTTACCCATGAGCGGAGTCTTTTACTTAGATGTACGTCTTAACCGATGTATTCAGTCAAACTATTTTGGCCAACCCCAAATGTGCCACCTAGTATGATTTGGCGGTGGTTTTATATGACTATGCTAAGATATTTGATATTTGTACTAGAAAATTTGCTTGTATGATTGGAAGAAATTGACAATATGTACTAGGAACTTATAAACTTCCCAATATGTGAGGCAAATTTTACTAATTAGTAATATCTTGTATTTGTGCATGGAAATCGAAATAATATGTGGATCTCAAAGTTAAGAACTGGTGTTTTAGGGGAGTTAACCTTTATATCTTTAGACAAGTATGGTGATTTGCAAGAAGTGTAGTATGCTTAAGTTAAATCTTGCATTCTCAAGATTATTCATTTTCGTAAGTACTACTCCCCCGTCTCCCATAATAGGTGTCCACTTTTAAAATGCTCATAATTTTAAGAAATCTCGTTAAACTACATCCCTACCAATTAAATATTATCTCTACCCACTTAAGTTTATTTTCATTAGTTAAAAGATTAAGAGACATCCCAAAATAACATGGTGGACACTTAGCGTGGGACGGAAGGAATATTGGTTTTGGGAGTTGCGTGAATCAAAGGCATGTGATCGATCATTGATGTGCTTCATTTAGCACTTATCATATCTTAGTAAGTATTACAGATATATTTGTAAATGATCATACTTGTAGCATTCATAATCAATAGTTTTCAGATGCATTATTGTATAGTATGGTAAAAAAAAATGTATACGACAGCAGTGGTCAATGTACATAATGTAACATAAGCCTTTTGCAATTTGCATACCCCTGTTCCACACTTTTTCAAACAAAAACATCATGATCACATTGTTAGCTACTTACTAGTGTTATAACCAATGTTCTAAATGGCGTGAGGCGTGGCGTGACGGCATGACCACGCCTCAAGCCTTACGCGCCATGGCGAAGCCATGGCGTTTTTTGAGGCGTGACTAAGGCGGCAAAAAAATATTTATATATTTATCATTTATGTTATAATATCATATTTCATATACATATCGAGTTTACAAAAGGTGAGCTTACAAAAGGTGATATGCATAAGAAGTAAAGTGAAACTAAACTAGTCTTGCATCTTCTTTATTTCTTTAAATAAAACCTTCTTCATCAGAGTTGTTCCAAGTTGCAGGTGAGAGTAAAGAAACCTAGTTCATGTCTGGTGTAGTGATACTCTAATAATTTCTTTATTTATTATCTAGATATATAATGGCCTAATGGGACTTTATTTATTATTTGGATATAATGGATTAATGAGTCTCCAAGTTGCAGATTGAAAAATTGAAGTATGTTTAGAAATTACTAAGCCCAAAATTTAAGCCCACATCTTCTCTTTCTAAAAATGGCACTACGCCATACGATAAGGCGTGCCTTGGCGCGCCTTTTCACGCCATGCCTTAAGCCGACGCCAAGGTCCTTTTCGTGGCGGCGAGGCCACGCCTCGCGCCTTGGCGACGCCTTTGCGTCGCCTTGGCGCGCCTTTTAGAACATTGGTTATAACCATTGATTGTAACAAATGCTAATTGTGAATAGTGATTGACTTGGTATATTAACAAAAAAAAAGTAATAAAAAAAATAATAATGAAACAAGTAATGACTTTTTAACAATCGTATTTGATACTTAGCTGTTCATTGTAGATAGAAAGCATTATTCTTAACAAAATATCAATAAACAAATAATTTGAAACTTGAAACAACTAGAACCAAATATTTGCAAGAAGCCTTTATAAAACTGTGAATCTTATCGTTCCTTTTCATTGAGCAATTAAATGGTTTTTGTTTCTGCACCTCATGGCACGAAATTTCTACACAAACACATCCATCTTGTTTACACTGTCTTTTTCACATATACACTTGTTAGTTGTCTATCTCTTTCAAACAACAGCTTGAAGACGCTTTGAACCCTACTTACGTTAATGGCGTCAACTTCAACTTCATCAATTCAAAAGAGCTTCAAGTATGATGTCTTTTTAAGTTTTAGAGGTAAAGACACTCGTAAGAATTTCGTTGATCATCTATTTCATGCTCTTCAACAAAAAGGCGTTGAAACTTATAAGGATGATACGAAAATCAGAAAAGGGAAAACTATCAGTGATGAGCTTATCCAAGCCATTGAAAACTCAAAATTTCATATTATTGTTTTCTCCAAGAACTACGCTTCTTCATCTTGGTGCTTAGACGAGCTTGTGAAAATAATGGAATGCCAGAAGATGAGTGAGCATACTGTTTATCCCGTGTTCCTCGATGTTGAGCCATCGGAAGTCCGCAAGCAAAACGGGGTTGTTGAAGTTGCCTTTGCTAAACATGTAAATGATGAATCTGCTGGGAAATGGAGAGAAGCTCTGAAAAAAGCTGCTGATCTTGTTGGATGGGAATTGAAGAACATTTTTGATGGGTAATTTCTTCCATCATATATAATATTTTTCTGATCTATTTTTGGGTTACATTATATCTCAACGTGTCAAATAGGTCAAAAGTCATCAAGGTGTATTTTTAGCTAAACATGATTTTGATTGGGGTAACATATCAATTATCTTTAACTAACTTTTTTTTTATAAAAATCACCCTTTACCCAACCGACCCGGTCTATGCTATTCTTTCACTATCTATGCTGAAAGCTTTCATCTCTTATTGTATTGTCAACTTCAAACTCACAATTAATCCTTTTTTGAAAGGTCGAAAATGATTTATGATTATATTAGTACATAAGTCGTTACCTCATTTACGGTTTCATGTGTTATAAATCTGGAATTGATTGTGTATCGGGTTCTTTAACATACAGGCATGAAGCTAAACTCGTACAAAAGATTGTTGAAGAGATAACATTAGAGTTACGTTTTAGTAATTCGGGTGTTGATGAAAACTTAATAGGCATGAAGACCCGGATAGACGATGTTGTTTCATCCTTAGAATTAGGTGTTGACGATGTTCGCATGATAGGGATCAAGGGGATGGGAGGTGCGGGCAAGACGACTTTGGCCAGAGCTGTTTATGATCATATATCCTATCAGTTCGAAGGTTGTAGTTTTGTTGAAAATGTCAGGGAAAAATCAATACCAACTATGTCTGGTTTGAATTTATTACAAAAACAAGTACTTTCGGATGTTCTATCGGATCAAGGCATCAGCGTAAGTGGCGTTCACGAGGGGAAAAGCATTCTGAAAAAAAAGACGTGTGGTAAAAAGGTTCTTATTGTTTTAGATGATGTTGATAAGATAGAACAACTTGTGGCGTTAGCCGGTGACCGTAGTTGGTTTAAGTCGGGAAGTAGAATTATTATAACAACTAGGGATGCACAGGTGCTAATAGCACACAAAGTGAACATGATTCGTGATGTACATTTGTTACATGATAAGGAAGCAATGCGTCTCTTTAGTAGGCATGCATTTGGGAGAGAGATTCCAGTTGAAGGGTACAAAGAGCTATCGGAACAAGTTGTACGCTACGCTGCTGGTCTTCCCCTAACGATCAAAGTTTTAGGTTCGTTTCTATGTGGCAAAGATGATCTTGATTGGAAAGATGCGTTAGAAAGACTAGAAACAATTCCATTGAATGAAACTATGAAAGTTTTGGAGTTAAGCTATATCGATCTAGAGGAAGATTACAAGGAAATATTCCTAGATGTTGCTTGCTTACTCAAAGGTCGGATGAAGTACGATGCAATTAGAGTGCTTGAAAGCTGTGGATTTCGTGCTCGGATTGGTTTAAGGGTTCTTGAACTAAAATCTCTTATATCTATTTCTGAAAATGGGCGCTTGGAAATGCATGACCATATAGAAGAAATGGGCAAGAATATTGTTCGTCGTGTTAACCCCAATAAACCTGAAAGGCATAGCCGGTTATGGATTAAGGAGGAAATTGTAGATGTATTGGCTAATAACAAGGTAAGTACCAACTTCAGATACTTTGCTTTTCTAAAAGTACAATTAGTCATGGTACAAAAACAAAATTTTGATAACAAGCCATTTAACGCCTAGTCAAATACAGTGTAGTGCTAAAGATTAATGGGCCTTTGAGTTTATGTAACCTTCCATCTGATCAATCATGTACACATAACTTTACGTTATAAGCTTGTTTTGTTAGAGCACATTAAACATTATTATCATCATCATCAACAATGATGCGGAAATGTAAAGTGATTAAAAACGACAATAATGGTTTTGACTAATAACGTATAAAAGCAAGAAAGAATTCAAAATTTGAAAAAACATTAGTTGTGTAGTGAGGGGTGGTAAATTGGTAAATAATCCTTTCTAGAACCACTCTCTATTCTCTTTGTGTAGTCTCATTTTGAGATTTCATTTCATTCCTCACAAATGGAGGTAATTTGAACACAACAAGTTACATCGAACATAATGGATAAAATCGAAACGGACTTGCCAAACAAAATACACAAGGTAACAGGTTAAGCTAAAACAAGACATACACCATAATAGTTGTGACAGACTACAACAACACCATACAAGGGTGGGGGGAATCACCATAGTGAGCTTTTGGTAGACAAGATGTAGCTTGACAAAATTACATAAAGTACATAAAACATACATAGAAGATAAAACTAAGCATCCTTAAAGGAGCCAGACCTAAACCAAACAGATCTAAAGTCGAAACCTAAAGCAACATCAAGCCATCGATGACGAACCACAACAGATCTGAGCAGAAGAGACTGGATGGCAAATGATCTGAGCAGAAGACAGAGTCTTGACCACAACAAACACAAAAATTCTACAGTAATAAATTCTAGAGAGAGAAAGGTTTTACCAACTTTACTTTGAGAGAGAGAGAGACACAAAACATGCTACAATGGTTGTTCTGTATTGCTTTGCTTTGCTGTATTTTGAATAACAAGGAGGGTACTCGCGCGTTGCAGCGACGGGTACCATGCAATAATAGTATTCAGCGAAAATTTTTTTAGTTTTATATTTTACGATAAAATAGACATTCGGATGACGACAGTTTTAGTTTTGAATAATTTTTA
This sequence comes from Artemisia annua, assembly GCA_014162995.1. Taxonomy (NCBI): domain Eukaryota; kingdom Viridiplantae; phylum Streptophyta; class Magnoliopsida; order Asterales; family Asteraceae; genus Artemisia; species Artemisia annua. Next base: position 70,999 of record LBNU01005615.1, on the reverse strand, counting down.
TGCAATAACAATATTTTTTATATAAAGACTGGGTAGATTATCTACGTGATGTTGTAATAGTAGTGAGTTGGTAGCTGATATATTGTGAGGGTATATGATGTTAAAGTAGTTGACAATAGCCCGTATTCACAAGTTATCATTAAATAATAACAGCATAACGTAATTTAAAAATCACTTACATTATACTAAGAAAATTTAGTTCTCTAAATATGTTTGTTATATTTGTCCCACATAGATGGATGATACAAGTAAAAGAAAACTTATAAAGATAAAGAAAAACCAAATATTCAATAAATCATGCGGGTTACTACAAAGAGTATAATTATTATTATACAAATATATTTAATAAATATCAAATTTATAATTAACACTTTGTATCTTTTCGATTTTTATAAACAGAGTTTTTAGCTTTTACGGTAAGTTTTATTAAAAAAAAAAATCTAAAAGGTGTATATGTTGGTTCTCGAGGCACTCTTGCGGTTTATTGATAATTTTGAACATTGTAATTTAGCATGCATTTTGAAACTCTATTGATTAAAAAAATATTATTTTTCGACGACTTTTACGTGCTAGCCAAACCGGTGGTAACTCCGGTTCTCGGTAGAATCCGTTGTCCGGTCCGTTTTTAAAACCATATGTAAATTGCATGAAACTTTATGTGTTTTATTAGTTTGTACAATATGTATAATAACTAGTATTTTTCATGTTAGGGGTATTTTAAAAATGACATTAATCAGGTAATTATTGTCATAGACGTTTCTTTTTCTTTTATTAAATTACTTTGTATTTATTTTTTTATTTTTTTAATAACATGTCTACAAAAAATACTTTAAAGTGTTGCAACCAATGCTATTATAAATGTATTTATTAAAATTTGTCATTATAAGCAAGTGTTGAATCTTAATTTTTTTAAGTATTTCATTTTAAGAATGTCCCAAATAATTTATAATGTAGTATAGATATAGATAAAGTTTTTAAATTTTAATAAAACGTAAATACAGATAAACCAAATTATTCTCTTTCATTCTTATTCTTTCTTTATTTCAAACAACAACAACATCATTTCATTTCAACACCATCACCCAAAAATCCCCAAATTTAACGAAAACCCTAACCTTTTAATATCAAATTTAACCAATTCCTCTAATTTAATAGAAAAAACAAAAATCCCCAAATTTAATAAAAATTAGAAACCCTAACCTAAACATTTCATCTCAATTCAAGAAATTAACACATTTTGTTTTGTAATGAAACAAATCTCATCATGGTCTCTTCTGCTATTTGAATTACCTACAGGGTACCCAAGCAACACAATGTATAACACTGTGGGCACCATTTGGAATGAATTATGAAATTTTAATGAACGGTCTCGCAAACATGAAGGAACTTAGATTTCTTGATGTGAATGTCTATGTAAGTGAAGAAGTTAGGAAGTGGAAGTTTGATGAAGATAGTATACACTTTCCAAATGCCTTACGATTTCTGAGATGGGATCGTTATCCTTTTTCAAGTTTACCCAAAACATTTCAACCAAATAATCTTGTTGGACTTGATATGTATGGAAGCAAGATGGTTAAACTTTGGAAAGATGGAGAAGAAAAGGTACGTAGAATAATTAATTGGTAGTTTTATCTTTCCCTCTTTTGTTACTCATTACACCAATTACTAACTTTTATCTTTCCATTTTTAATTTGTTGCTTATGACAGCCTCTTTTAAAGCTCAGGTTCCTAAAGTTCACCTGGTCGCATTATTTGAGGACCCTTGACCTTAGTGTGGCTCCGAATCTTGAGACACTAAATCTTGAATATTGTGTTAATTTGGTAGAAGTTCATTTCCAGGTTAATCCAAATCTAAAGGAGTTACGTATCAATCGTTGTTATGAATTGGAAAAATTACACATGCCTGCTGAAAGTCTAAAATTACTCAGATCTCTCGACCTCAATGATTTAAGGAAGTTGAGGACCCTTCACCTTGGGGTTACTCCAAATCTTGAGACCCTAATAGTCAGGGATGGTAAAATTTTGGTCGATCTTCAGCTACCGGCTGAATGTCCAAAGCTCGTAGATCTTGACCTCAGTAATTGTATTCAAGTTGCGGAATTGCCTGTGGAAATTGGACGGTTAGAATGTTTAAAAGAGTTGGATATCACTCAAACAGGCATAAGTCGGCTTCCAGAGAGTATTTTTAGGGTGAAAGGTCTGCGTATTGTTGGGTCTAGACGGCTTCTTGAGTCATGTGGTTTTACATCCGAGATAAAAACCTCTAATAATAAAACATTCTGCTACATATAAATATGTGAATAGCACAGGCACCAAAAGCAGAAGTCCCCTGTACCGTNAGGCATAAGTCGGCTTCCAGAGAGTATTTTTAGGGTGAAAGGTCTGCGTATTGTTGGGTCTAGACGGCTTCTTGAGTCATGTGGTTTTACATCCGAGATAAAAACCTCTAATAATAAAACATTCTGCTACATATAAATATGTGAATAGCACAGGCACCAAAAGCAGAAGTCCCCTGTACCGTGGTCGAGTGATGATCTTGAACAGCTCCAAAGGCCAAAAGAAGTCGCTGCGTAGAGAACTTTTTATAACAGGTACTTTCTCCCTTCTCTATAATTTGTCTTATGGTTCAGTTAAGCATGACGATTCACCTTGTATGCAGGTGGTGCACCAGTTGTTATTTTTGTAATAGCTTCTGGTCGCATTGATATTACTTAGACCAGAAATTTGTAATAGCTTCTAGTTGTATGCAAGACGATTACCAAGACGATTCTTCTTGGTTTTTTTTCTTTTTTCGTTTGTACTGCAATTTGGTTTTATTTGTTTTCGGTTTACACAATTACATGACATATTGAAGTTGAAGGTTAATCTCCGACCTCAATGGTTTGGTCATTGGTGTCAGCTAGCCATCTAAAATCAATGTACAAGGAGATACGCCAAGGAACCAAGTCTGTAATACTAGTTATATACTCTTGAATCAGGTATAGTTATTAACTTTGACTTCTTCATTAAGTCAATTGTATGTTCATGGTTAAAACAATGAAACATTTACATGATCATGTTATAAATATTTACATTTACATGATCATGTTATAAATAAATAAAGGTGGGTGTGGATGGTGACGGCTGTGATGTGGGTGGTGGTGGTGTTACACGGCGCGTACACCGCGGTTTTGGTGTGGGAGGTGGTGGTGTGACGTGGTGGTGGTGGTGGATTTGTGTGGTGACAGCGGCTGATTAAGGAGAGGGAAGGATGTGATGTTAGGGTGTGCAAAATGAGGGGAGTGGGAGGTGATAAGGGTTTTTATTAACCCAAGGGTCGGTTTTGCCAAGTTGTACAAGTTAAGGGGGCGTGGCCGAATTTAAACCAAGGGGCCGAAGTGCAGTTTTTGAATCTTTCAACATAACGTTGTTTAGCGTAGCAAAAATGCTCGTGTGACATTCTAAGTTGCGCCATTGTTTTTAAATATATTTTTCTGTTAAAAATGACTATAAACAAGTCTATATTTGTTTAACACGTTAAAGCTCATTATTGCTCGTATTATTAGGTTAAACTGTGCCGACTCATGTTGTGCTCAAACCTAAGTTCTACGGGGCAAATTACACGTATCAAATAAAAATATTCCAATATCAAATCTCATATAGTCTAAACTGTTTCTAGGTCTTTGTTATCATGTTCAACCGTAACGTAGTGTTTAACTAGGTCTCAAATTACCGGGTTGTCACATCATGTTTGTTATGTTGCATGAGTAGCAGTAGCACATGACAATATTGTGCTTTATTCAATCACTTTCTGGCATTTGCTGCAAGTTCATTACAAGGAAACAATCATTATCAAGTTTTGATTCTTGAATAGAGGTTAGCTATACGTGGCGGACCAAACTCTATAAGTGACTAAATACACAATTTCTTTATGAGATAGGAGCATGCTTATTTCTAAGACATCATAAGTTTTAACAAAAATCATACAATCCGACAAAAACCCATGCGCTTCTCGTGAATCCTCTTGTGTCTGACCATGTAATTGAATGAATATCGTTTGCCCATTGGTACAACCATATTATATTTGTATCGTTCCTATAGTTATATTTGTGTTCAAGCTCCATCTTTAATACTTTTGCTTAGTTCCTCTCCCATTTTTTTTGACACATATACGATAACATACAAGCTTTTTCATAAGAGACCGACAACAAGCATAGGCTCCCGATATGAATGTAACACCCCAACCCGATAAAGGGTAAAAGCGTCATATTATGGCGACATATCAAAGCATACAAAGATCATAACGCAAGCGGAAGACTTATAACATAAAGTTACAAAAGGTATTCTAAAGGCACAAAAGAAATGCAAGCTCTATACAAGATGAAATACAAATCCAAACAAAATCTAATAGAATCCAAGTCCAAGTCTAATCCAGATGTAAATGGGCTTCTATTCATCGGGGTAGTCCACTAACGCTCCTATGCACTCTTCACCCAAACCAAGCTTCCAACCTAAAACATGCCGCAGGAAAAGAAATGCGGCTGAGCTTAAAAAGCCCAGTGAACAGATATATAGTAAAACTGATAATCGAAACATATATAAGTATAAGAAAAGGAAATCATAAGCTCCTGCTGAAAAGAATAATCATCTAGCAAATGCATAAGAGGTTAACGAACAACTGAGCCAATATCATAAGTCATCAGAATGAAGAACACGAATAATCGAATAGTAACAATCAAACGAAGTGAGAAGGATCATATGAATCAGCACAATGTATCATAAGTCAAATGAAACGAAGCATCATAGATATATCAAGCATAAACAAATCATAAGAGAACCAGGAGCACGTATCAACAATGGCGTGTCTACCAGAGCCACTCGAATAGACACATAGAAACATAAGGAAGCCACGAGCCAACCTACCAGAGCCACTCGAATAGGTCTCCTACACATAATCATATATCCTACAGATCCAACATGCACAAGAAGGGAAACCTCTAAGTACCAAAATGGAGTCGCGAGCCTCTAATGTGAAGGAGTGTAAAGCACACACCCACATTCACCATACACATAATAAATCCAACATATCCGACATACCTAGGATGCATCCATACGCCCACCCCCCCACAAAACAAATCATACATATATCCTGCTCACACGACAAGTATACACATATATCACAATTGCCAAGTGATCATATAACATATCCTACAAAATGGGGACGTCATGGATCAATCACACCTCCACATAAAGTGTCATGCCATTAATGCTTTAATGACACGACCATGGTACCTCCATGACTAGAAACAAAGCTCGGGCATAAGAACAAAACAGAGCATATCATGTCATATCCAACAACATATCATATCCAACAGAACATATTAACTGAACTGAATCATATCATAGCAAATGAATAACCGACAAATATCAAATCATAGAATCATATCAACGAATCAAAGAAAAAAAAAAGAAGCATAGCAATGTCTCAGAAGATCATATCAAAAGAGATCATATGGGGTCGGTTTTAGACTGATGCTCAGCCCGGTGGGGAACACCATCATCATGCTTATGATATAAAGGTTCGTGGTCATACTAGATGTTCATAGCTTTATTGAGTAGTTTTCATAAGTCTTTGTTTTTTATACTTATGATATGTTTGGTTTAAAATACAAATGATGCGTTTGTTTTCTCGTATTTGTAACGGGCAGTGATGTGAGATTCACTAGCATCCTAGTACTTAAGTATTGTTTTTGAGATTTTTTGGGTTGGAAAGTGATAAGTCCTAAGGTGATTGGTTTAGTTTCATAGTTTTCCCTTATTATAATTATAAAAATAATAAATAAAATAAAACAACGAATTAAAAATGTTTTTATGAACAACATTGTGAATCACCTTTAAGGGTGTGATTGTCATTTTTCTAATCCAAATGATAAATCAAACTACTCTATTCAGTATTCACAATGAATTCATTACCTCATTACCAAAAAGGAAGTCATTATCACACTCTCAATAATTATTGGTACACTTTTTTATGTGTTTCAGTTAGTTAAAACTAACATTGTGTTTTATCTTCTTATACTATGAAGTATATCAATCAATAAATTAAACGGGTCAATAACTTCCGGGTGTTAAACAAGCGGACCCTTGAATCCATAATCTAGACCCACACGGGTCTAGATGGGTTTATTATAAAGAAACCAACCATATTGGCAAATTTTCATATTCGCATCTATGACAAATTTTCATACTAGCCGAAACGAACCGTATTGCCATCCCACTATGTCCCCTTTCTTTCTAGTTTAATAATTAAGAAACCACACTCTGTCACAAAACATAAAATATTGGTTGGTCGGTAAAATACAAATCCCTTATGCAGAGACATTTGCTTTTCATTCATTTCATTTCACACACACTAGTTACACCATCAAAAACACACACACAAGAAACAAAACCCCCTAAGAATCAGCCATGATTTTCAGTAAGCTGATCTTGTTCAGTTACAAAGGTTGGTTTTGGGTCATTTGTGTTTGCACACCAAGTGTTTGATAAAATTTCCCGTTGACTTAAATGTTGTATTTTTATGGCTAGTTTGTTGGGTTTTGATTAGGCTATGCTTTTGATTGTTATTAGATGAAATAGGGTAAGCTGTTTAGATAACCCTTTATTTCATTGATTTTGGGATTTTTTTTCAAGATTATTACTCTTAGTGTTTAGTGTTTAGTGTTACGTGTTAGGTAGTTAGTTGAATTTTGAAACCTTAAACCAAACCAAACCTTATACCTTATATACACAACGTTGAGGACCGAAACTCTTTTTCATTAGTTTCCTGTAAGTTTTATGAGATTAATGGCATTAGGAGTATGTGCGTGAAAGTCCACACACTTTACTCCAACCCTTCTCGTTTAAGTACAAGTTTCCCATTTATCGAGTCTTTTAACACTTAAAGCCATCTATGCTCACATATGACACCTTGCATCTTTACGTTTTATTTTTCCTATTATTTCTTACGTTCATCACACTTTTCTCTCAATTTCTATATTCTTTCTCAATTTTTTATGTTCATCACACTACCCTTAGTCCTCTATGACCCAAAAGTCATTATTATATCTGCTTTTGTTTGTCCAAAAGGAATCTGATCTTTCTTTTTCATTGACCAATTCAGTGACTTTTGTTTCTCCATTTCATTCCACGAAATTTCCACACAAACCCATCTTTTCACATATACACTTGTTTATTGTCCATCTCTTACAAACAATAGCTTGAACCCTACTTGCAATGGCTTCCTCTTCAACATCATCCGCTCAAAAGAGCTTCAAGTACGATGTCTTTTTAAGCTTTAGAGGCGAGGACACTCGTAACACCTTTGTTGGGCATCTTTATAAAGCTCTTGAGCAAAATGGGATTCAAACATACAAAGACGATGAGAAAATTGAAAAAGGGGAAACTATCGACACCCAGCTCATGGAATCCATTGAAGACTCAAGATTCTTCATCATTGTGTTCTCTAAGGACTATGCTGGTTCATCTTGGTGCTTAGATGAGCTTGTCAAGATTATGGAGTGCCGGAAGGCGAGTGAGCAGACTGCTTACCCACTCTTTTATGACGTGGAGCCCACGGAAATCCGCAAGCAAAGTGGGGCGGTTGAAAAAGCTTTTGAAAAACATGAAAATAAAGCGGCTGCTGGGAAATGGAGACAGGCTTTAAAAGAAGCAGCCGATCTGGCTGGCTGGGAGTTGAAGAAGACTGCTAATGGGTAATTGCTGATTTATATCTCTCGTATGTTAAGTTATTTGAGTCTTGTTGAATGGATCTCATGTTATATAGTCGAGTTTTAACTCAAACATGAAATGCGATTATTACTATTATGTTATAGCTCTGATATTTGAAATCAATCATTTATGTGGGAATTAAGCAAGCTAATGACATCTCCTTTAATGTTTATAGGGATGAATCTAAACTGATACAAATAGTGGTTGATGATATTTTCAAAAAGATATGTTTATTCGGTTCGAGTTTCGATGAAAAGTTAGTAGGAATGGAGATGCGAATAAACGAGGTTCTTTCATCTTTAGAAATGGGTACTGAAGATGTTCGCATGATTGGAATTAAGGGGATGGGAGGAGGTGGAAAAACAACTTTGGCCACAGCTATTTTTAATCAAATATCAAACCAATTCGAAGGTAGAAGCTTTGTTGAAAATGTAAGGGAAGTTTCAAAAACCTCTTTGTCCGGTTTAAAGGATCTGCAGAAACAGATCCTCACAGATGTTTTCAGCCGTCAAGACATCACTGTTAGTAGTGTTTCCGGCGGTAAAAACATGATGGTACAGATGATGCGTCGTAAAAAGGTTCTTGTTGTTTTAGATGATGTGAATGATACAAAGCAGCTAGAGGCGTTAGCTGGTGCATCTAATTGGTTTAAGCCGGGAAGCAGAATTATCATTACCACACGAGATGAGCAAGTGCTATTAGCCCAGCGGGTGAACTTTAATCATAACTTCATTCATGAAGTCAATCTGTTATCGCCCAGGGAATCAATTTGCCTCTTTAGTAGGCATGCATTTGGAAGAGAGATTCCGAAGGAAGGATATGAACATCTATCAAGAAAAGTTGTACAATATGCTGCTGGCCTTCCTTTAACGATCAAAGTTTTGGGTTCGTTTCTTTGTGATCAGAAGGAGCCTGAATGGAATGATGCTTTGGAAAGACTAAAAACAATTCCATTGAATGAAACTATGATGATTTTGGAATTAAGCTATAACAGTCTAGAGGATGATTACAAGGACATATTCTTAGATGTTGCTTGCTTACTCAAGGGTCGGGACAAAAAAAACGCGATTAGAGCTCTTGAAAGCTGTGGATTTCGTGCTCGAATTGGTTTAAGGGTTCTTGAGCAGAGATCCCTTATAACTATTTCTAAACGTGGGTACTTGGGTATGCACGACCATATAGAAGAAATGGGCAAGAATATTGTTCGTCGTGTGAACCCCAATAAACCTGAAATGCATAGCCGGTTATGGATTAAGAAGGAAACAATAGATATATTGGCTAATGACTCGGTAAGTATCAAGTTATTTGGGTTGTTAAACTAAAAAGTCAGCATACTTCCCTAAAAGTTCAATTGAGTCATTATACAAAAACAAAATTTTGTTTTATTATATACACAAAATAGCTTCCATGATGACAAGCCTTTTAACACAGGTAGTCAGTCAAAATACACTTCTTTCTTCTTCTCTTTATTAACAATCATAAAACCAATCCAAATTCCAACATTACCCAACCGCCACCAAATCAGCACCCCCAAAAACCACGACCACCAGCTTCTACTTTTTTTCCATGATAACAAGCCAATTAATTTATAAATGGGTGTTTATCCTTCAATTTAAACAAACCCAAAAATCCCCAAATCTCAAACCATTCAACGAAGGATTGGGAGCACAGCTTATGTCTAGACTCGCATCCAACTTTATGTAAAATTGTTATGTTTCAATATATAATAATAATAATAATAATAATAATAATAATAATAATAATAAGAATAACAATAACAATAACAAAAAAAAAAAAAAAAAAAAAAAAAAAAAAAAAAAAAAAAAAAAAAAAAAAAAAAAAAAAAAAAAAAAAAAAAAAAAAAAAAAAAAAAAAAATGTATCCTTAAATGGATACTTTGCTATCTAATTTATATCAATCCAAAAAGATATAGGTCTCAAGATTTGGCAGTCCACACTAAGGTCAAGGGTTCAAACTTAAATATTATAGAGCTGGATATGATGTTTTTGTGACTTCAACTAGTCATTTGTGTAATTTTTCAAATTTTCCTATTCTATCGATATCTACCTCCTTTAGACTTGAGTTTAAAAAATAACTTCTAACCAAATCCTATGGATCATTTTCTTCGAAGAATTAGGTCTCAAGATTCCGGAGCCACACTAAGCGTCAAGGGTCCTCAAATTATCCCATATGGGTGAACTTTAGGAACCTGAGCTTTAACAAAAAAGGCTGTCATAAGGAAAAAAAATATGGAAGATAAATGTTTAATTGTGTAGTGACTTAACAAAAGAGAAAAAGAAATCAATGAATAACTCATAATAATTTTCTACGTATTTTTTTCTTTCTCCATCTTTCAAAGGTTGAAGCATTTTGTCCAATTCCATTTGAGTCCATAAGTTTTTTTGGTTGAATATGTTTTGGGTAAACTTGAAAAAAGGATATAATCGCATCTCAGAAACGGTATGCATTTGGAAGGTGTAGACTATCTTATTCAAATTTCATACCCTATATGGGTTAACCCATAAAAAATCTAAGTTCCTTCATGTTTGCGACATTCAGTAATATATTTCATAATTGCAATCTATTCTGGCAATGGGCATACAGATATACATTGTTGTGCATGTCCTGTACTAATTTTCAAATAAGCAGTAGAGACCATGACTGGGAGATTTTTTCATTACCAAAACAAAATGATATTCTCGAATCATAATGAAATGCTTTAAGTTTGGGGTTTAATTTTATTTTTTAATATAAGTTGCGGTCTTTTTGATTTCTCTTTTCAATTAAATTAGAGGAATTGGTTAAATTTGATTTCAAAGTAGGGGTTTTGGTTAAATTGGAGCAAATATTTTTGGGTGATGGTTTAAATGAAGTTTATGTTGTTGATTGTTGTGAATACAAGGAGAATTGAAAGAGATAATTTGGTTTATCTTATATATTTTATTAGAAATTTACAAACTTCATCCATATGTTGTAAGATATACATTCAGTGAACTTTCATGATTCAGTAAAATTCATTTATGTTCTTTCATTTTATTTAACCATGATCGACATGATCAATATTTTATCGTTCGTTTAGTTTAAATGAAGACTACTGATAACAAAAGTCTTGGTCCGTTCATTGGTGTTCCTGTGACGTCCGAATGCGTTTGCTAACGTTCGTTTTATGTTTATTTTAGCATTATTTATGCTTCATATACATATCTTTAATTTCATAATTTTAAAATTGGTTTGTTTAAAACAAAACAACACTTATAAAACAATTATTGTGAAGAATTCAATAAAATATGTTGTTTATTTTCATCTACTCGATCGATGGACATTCTACTTTTACGAAAAACCAAAGTATCCGAAGTTGCGTGCGTCCTTGTTATTAGCCAATACTTCTACAATTTCCTCCTTATATCCTACCGGCTATGCCTTTCACGGTTTATTTGGGGTCTAACACGACAACAACTTCTTTCGCCATTTCTTCTATGATGGTCATGCATTTTCAACTGCACATTATTTCACTCATAAGCTTATAAGAGATTTCAGTTCAAGAACCCTTAACCAACTCGGAGCACGAAATCCACAGCTTTCAAAGTGCTCTGATTGCATCATCTTTTTCCCCAACCTTTGGTAAGCATGCAACTCTAGGAATATTTCCTTGTATTCCTCTAGATTCGATATAGCTCAACTCCAAAACTTTCATAGTTTCATTCAATGGAATTTTCTATCTTTCTAACGATCTTTCCAGACATATCATCTTTGCCACAATAAGAAACGAACCTAAAAACTTTGATCGTCAGCGGGATGACCAGCAGGTAATGTACAACTTGTTCCGATAGGCTCTTGTACCTTCAACTGGAATCTTCTCTCCCAAATGCCCATGCCTTAAAAGGAGCGACATTGACTTCCTTATCATCTAACAAAATGTACATTCACGAATCAGGTTCACTTTGTGTGCTAATTAGCCACCTGTGCATCCTAGACTCTCCCNCCTTATTTGGTAGAAGTTCATTTCCAGGTTACTCCAAGTCTAAAGGAGTTACATATCGGTTATTGTGAAAGATTGGAAAAATTACGCATGCCTGCTGAAAGTCCAGAACTCAGATCTCTCGACCTCTATAAATTAAAGTCGAGGACCCTTCGCCTCGGGGTTACTCCAAATCTTGAGACGCTAAGAGTCAGGCATTGTATTGATTTGGTCGAACTTCAGTTTCCTGCTGAATGTCCAAAGCTCGTTAATCTCGACCTCCGTAATTGTCATCAAGTTGCGGAATTGCCTGAGGAAATCGGACTGTTAGAATGTTTAAAAGAGTTGTATATCACTGGAACAGGCATAAGTCAGCTTCCAGAGAGTATTTTAAGGGTGAAACTGAAAGGTCTGCATATTGTTGGGTCATGTGGTTCTACATCCGAGATAAAAACCTCTGATACAAACCAAGAGCAGAAGTCCCCTGTACTGAGGTCGAGTGATGATTTTGAACTAGAATGTTTAAAAGAGTTGGATATCACTGGAACAGGGACAAGTCAGCTTCCAGAGAGTATTTTAAGGGTGAAAGGTCTGAGTGGGTCATGTGGCTCTACATCCGAGATAAAAACGTCTGATAAAAACCAAGAGCAGAAGTCCCCCGTACGGGCACCAAAAGCAGAGTCCCGTGTATCGTGGTCGAGTGATGATTTTGAACAGCTCCAAAGGCCCAAAGAAAGTCACTGCATTAAGAACTTTTTTAAGAGGTACTTTCTCCGTTCTCTATAAACTGTCTTATGTTTGATGAAGATTGCAATTATTTCTGTGTAGAATGTAAATGAGGTTCCTCACTTTATTTTCAAAAGGTTATCAATATATGGTTCAGTAAGCCAGAGTATTCACCTTGTCTGCAGGTGGTGCACCAGTTGTTCTTGTTGTTATAGCTTCTGGTCATATTGATGTTACTTTTGCTAAGAAGAATAGAAAGATTCATTGTATTTTTTTCATGGGTCTGATCATCTGAGTGTGTTGATCAAGCTGGAGGTAAATGTTTCTCACAGTCAATGAAAAAACACACATCTAACTATTAGACCAGAAACTATGATACATTAGTTCGTCTTGGTTTTTTTCTTTTTTCGTTTGTACGGCATTTTGGTTTTATTTGTTTTCGGTTTACACAATTACATGACATACTGAAGTTCAAGGTTAATCTTGAATCAAGCTATAGTTATTAACTTTGACTTCTTCATTAAGTCAAAATCTGTTCATTATTACAATAATGAGACTTGACATGATATTAAAGATGCTCGTGTTATAAATAAATTTAAGAAAAGTTTTGATTTGCATAAATATCTTCTACAATGGGTTGAAATTATTAAAAAGTTGACTTTTGAGTCAAACTATCGAAGAACATGTACTATAAAGTGTTTACTGGTACTGAGAAAAGCTACTAAACATTTTCCGACATAATTTGAAGCGGGGAACAACAGAAGAAGCTAACATATGAATCCACATTACTTCTTGTTCGATGTAGCACTAGGGGTAAAATTGGTGTAAAGATACAAGTAAAATGGAGGGGTTTGACTGGCTTTTATGGAAGTTAATGAACGTTTTCAGTAATAACAAAATATCGGAACATGATTTTGAAGCTTGTAACATTCAAGGTTTGAGTTAAAGTTATCATAACTATGTTTCAATTTGTATAAATTATTTTCTAAATTAGGATGGATATTGTTTAACATGAAAAAGTTGAGTTTTGTGTCAGATCATTGACTTTCGACAACTATATTGGTGTCAAGGGAATTGATCAGTAGTAACTGGGTGTCTTAAATTTGAAGGGTCAAAATACTTTATACTTTTCATTTTCGCAACATTGTGTTTAATTACCAGTAGTACTGTAGTAATACTTTCAGAACTAATGAACAAGAAACATTATAGCCAAAATGTTCAACTTCCTGTCAATGGTCGATATTTGACATATGAAGTTATCAATCTTAGATATGTCGTTAAATTTTATATGAATGGAAGGTAGCTTTCGGCTGTAAGACACAAGAACTTGGTTTTATTAACAGATTCGGATCTTTTATGGGTTGAAACCAGGTCAAGAAAATGACCCATCAGAAAACAAAGTTTTGCGTGTTTGCCGGTTAGTAAATTGTTGGAAATTGCCCTTAAAAATCATTGTTTGTAAGAATAACAAAGAAAACAATTGAGTTTCATAAACTAACATGCTTGCACGAAATCAGAATATTTGAATACACGAAGGATCGTAAATGCAACTTTTGTCATTTGACCAAATCATGGGCTTTTAATATATATCCACACAAACAAACACAGTTGACTTAATAATTGCTCTACAAAGGTTATTTATCTCATCTCATCCAGTTGCTTCTTTGCAATTAGTGCAAATTAAATTTCCCAGATCATAAGTTCAATGGCATCTACTTCAGCTTCATCCGTTCAAAAGAGCTTCAAGTATGACGTTTTTTTAAGCTTTAGAGGTGAAGACACTCGTAACACCTTTGTTGGCCATCTTTATGAAGCCCTTAAGCAAAAAAGCATTGAAACTTATAAAGATGATGAGAAAATAAAAAAAGGGAAAACTATTAGTGATGAGCTTATCAGTGCCATTGAAGACTCAAGATTTTATATTATTGTATTCTCAAAGAACTACGCTTCCTCATCTTGGTGCCTAGATGAGCTAGTCAAGATTATGGAGTGTCATAAGAAGATGAATAATCAGCCTACTGCTTATCCCGTTTTCTTTGATGTCGAGCCAACAGAAGTTCGTAAGCAAAGTGAGGCTGTTGGAGATGCCTTCACCAAACATGGAAATAATGCATCTGCTGGCAAATGGAGAGAAGCTTTGAAAGAAGCAGCTGATCTTGCTGGATGGGAGGTGAAGAACACTGATAATGGGTACTTTTCTGTTATATATATAATATGTTCCTGATCTATTATTGGGTGAGTTGTGTGACCTAAAATGGGTCGAAATGGGCACATAGAATCTTTAGCTAGATATGAAACGAATCAAATGGGTCAAAACTGGGTTTCTTTCTAACACTGAAGAAACTCGGGCCATTATTGTCGGGTCACATGATACGTGTTCATTTGCATTCATCTGTATCATCTGCTCTGCATCAGATGTAACTAGATGAAGAAATTAACCTCAGCTTGAATCAAGTTTTTGTCAAACTTAAGGATTTTAAAATCTCCCCAATGACTGATGTTTAAGTCGAGAGCTTTGTTCAGACATTCTGCAGGATTAATTTTCACCACACAATTTTTAAGATCAAGCTTTCAAGATTTGGAGTCAGCCAGAAGGTCAAGGAGTCCTCAACTTTGCATTGTACATTGGGGAGGTGAGAGGTTTCAGCTTTGCACTTCAGCGGCATGACGAAGTTACCTAATCAGTACAGTTTATGACTTTAGCGTATCAAGATTCGGGTAATCCGACAAGGTCAAGGGTGCAATCAAACTGTAAACATCACTGAGTTCTGACGTTTAACGAGCTTTTGGGCATATCATGCGGCATTGAAGTAATCGCATATCAGTGACATTTCCTGAGGTTAGTCTTCTCAAGATTTGGGCTTCAACAGGGCATGTTGAAGTTCGACCAAATGAGCATCAATCCCTTGACTCAGATCCTCAAATCTTGCTTTATTGGAGTAACCGAGGTGTAGTTCTCTCAACCGAATTGATGTGCAAGGCGATGAGATTCTGAGTTTGGACAATTCAGCAGGCATGTTGTAATTTTTCCAAATCTAGTATTATATAATCGATACGTAATCCTTTAGTTTGTGAAGTAACCTGAAATGAACTTCTACCATTCATCCAATATTCAGGAATTAAAAAAGTGTCTAAGATTCGGGGCACACTAAGGTCAAAGGTCCTCAAATCAAACATGGATATAAGATTTAGGAACCTGAGCTTTAAACAAAGGCTATGTCAAAAAAAAAAAAGCAAAAAAAAACAAAAACAAAAACAAAAAACAAAAAAAAAAACAAAAAAAAAAAAAAGGAAAGATAAATGTTATATTGGCTGTCGAAAAAAGAGGACAAGATAAATGAAACTACCCAATTAATCAACATTAATCACATCTATTTTCTATACTCCCTGTTTCAAGTGTAACGATATGAAGGGCTGTGATCCGATCAAGTCCAAGTTTTGAATGTTTTGGGTAAACCTTGAAAAAGGGATACTCATCCATTTCAGAAATCGTAAGGCATTTGGAAGGTTCAGATATCTTCATCAATTCCACTGCTTAATCGTCTTGGTATTTCNNTTTTTTTTTTTTTTTTTTTTTTTTTTTTTTTTTGACAGCCTTTTTTAAAGCTCAGGTTCCTAAAGTTCTTATATCCATTTTATTTGAGGACCCTTGACCTTAGTGTGGCTCCGAATCTTGAGACACTAATTCTTGAATATTGTGATGAATTGGTAGAAGTTCATTTCCAGGTTACTCCAAATCTAAAGGAGTTACGTATCGATTATTATAATACTAGATTGGAAAAATTACACATGCCTGCTGAATGTCCAAAACTCAGATCTCTCAGCCTTGCACATTCAAGGTTGAGGAACCTACACCTCGGGGTTACTCCAAATCTTGAGAAGCTAAGAGTCAGGGATTGTGCTCATTTGGTCGAACTTCACATGCCCGTTGAATGCCCAAATCTTGAGAAGCTAAGCCTCAGGAAATGTACTGATATGGTCGAACTTCACATGCCCGCTGAATGCCCAAAGCTCGTTAAACTCAAACTCAGTGATTTACAGTTGAGGACCCTTGACCTCGGGATTACTCCGAATCTTGATACGCTAGAAGTCAATAACTGTACTGATATGGTTGAACTTCGTATGCCCGCTGAATGTGCAAAGCTCGAAACTCTCCACCTCAATGACAATGCAAAGTTGAGGACTCTTGACCTTGGGCTGACTCCAAATCTTGAAAGCTTGTATCTTAAAAATTGTTGTGATTTGGAAGAAATTAATGCTCCTGCAGAATGTCTGAAAAAGCTTCTCGACTTAAACATCAGTCATTGTGGGAGGTTTAAATCCTTTAAGTTTGACAAAAAGCTTGATTCAACTGAGGTTATTTCTTCATCTGAGTTACATCTGATTGCAGAGGCAGATGATACAGATGATGCAGATGATACAGGTATATGTGATCCCGACAATACTTGGCCAGAGTTTCAGTTTTCATGTTGTTATAAAGAAGACCCAGCTTCATCTTTTGGAAATCTTGAGAGGCTTATTTCTCTAGGTTTCGGTGCTCGCATAAACGTAGATTCTTTTTCAGATATTATCTGTGGTTTACAATGTTTAAGAAAGCTTACACTTATAGGATGTATTCCAGAAGCGCCCAAGAACCTTGACCAGTTAGATTGTCTAGAGCAGCTAAGTTTGCGGTCTACAGATATTAAAAGTCTTCCAGATAGTATTTGTATGTTGAAACATCTGAAATCTCTCGAACTTGAGTCATGTTTGCTTCTTGAGAAGTTACCTGTGGATATTGGAAGATTGGAATGTTTAGAAAGTCTAATCCTATCCAAGTGTACACTTCTACAAGGTTTTCCGAACAGCATTTACAAGTTGAAATACCTGAGATCTCTTGAAATCAAGTCTTGTTGTCTTCTTGAGAAGTTACCCGAGAATATTGGCAAATTGGAATGTTTAGAGAGGCTATTCATCATGAGGTGTGCACTTTTACGAGACATTCCGAGCAGCATCTGTGAGATGAAACGTCTGAAACATTTACATCTATTCAGTTGTATTCAATTTGAGAAATTGCCTGAGGAACTTGGACGTTTGAAATGTTTGAAAGAGTTAAACATACAAGGTACATGGATAAGTCATCTTCCACAAAGCATTTTTGGGTTGAAAGGTCTGCGTATTGTTGGGGATAGATGGTTTCTTGAGTCGTGTGGTTTGACACCCAAAACACGAAGAATCTCATATGATCATGATGAAACGTTCTGCCACATATAGCCATATATCACACGCCAAAAGGAGCCACAAATAGTATTATAACAGGTACTTTCTCTATTTTTGTTATAATTGTATTACTTAAATCTAAATTTTCATATTTTTATGACAGTCATTAATATTTTAAACAGTAGTTTACTTGTTTTAAAAAGTAGGAAATTGTCGAGTTACCTGTGGATATTGGAAGATTGGAATGTTTAGAAAGTCTAATTTTATCCAAGTGTACACTTCTACAAGATCTTCCACATAGTATTTGTGATATGAAACGTCTGAAATCTTTAGAACTTACACATTGTATTCAAGTTGAGAAATTACCTGAAGAAATTGGTCGTTTAGAATGTTTGAAAGATTTATATATAACATGTACAGGCATAAGTCATCTTCCGCAGAGCATACATGGGTTAAAAGGTCTGCGAATTTTCGGGGACAGAGGGCTACTCAAGTCAACTGGTTCGTGTCTTTTTAAGATACGAAGAACCTCTGATGAGTACGAGATGTTCTGCTACATCCATGAATAATACAGGCCCATAGGAGTGAACACATACATAAGTATTCTAACAGGTACTTCCTCTATTTTTTGTACTAATCGTATTACTTTATTTTTACTTTATTACATGCTAAATAGTCTATGTGCATTGACAGTGCTCAATAAATCATTACTCGAATAATTTGTTAATAATTTTTATTTCAGTTTGATCTTGTTAAAGTTCACTCCTTAACATTCAACAATTAATTTGTATAACTTGAAATACACGTACGTTCTAAATTTGTTATACTTTGAAAATGTTTTACTGTCAGAACATGCTTTTTTACTCCAAATCTTGAGATGCTAAGAGTCTGCGTTTTTCCTGATTTGGTCGAACTTCAGATTCCTGCTGAATGTCCAAAGCTCGTTAATCTCGACCTCAGTTATTGTATTCAAGTTGCGAAATTGCCTGAGGAAATTGAACGGTTAGAATGTTTAAAAGAGTTGGATATCACTGGAACACGCATACGTCATCTTCCAAAGAGTATTTTTAGGGTGAAAGGTCTGCGTATTGTTGGGTCTAGACGGCTTCTTGAGTCATGTGGTTTTACATCCGAGATAAAAACCTATAATCATCAAACATTCTGCTACATATAAAGCCGTGAATAGCACAGGCAATAAAAGCAGAAGTTCCCTGTACCGTGCTTGAGTGATGATTTTGAACATCTCCAAAGGCCCACAGAAGTCACTCTGTTAAGAACTTTTTNAAAGAGTATTTTTAGGGTGAAAGGTCTGCGTATTGTTGGGTCTAGACGGCTTCTTGAGTCATGTGGTTTTACATCCGAGATAAAAACCTATAATCATCAAACATTCTGCTACATATAAAGCCGTGAATAGCACAGGCAATAAAAGCAGAAGTTCCCTGTACCGTGCTTGAGTGATGATTTTGAACATCTCCAAAGGCCCACAGAAGTCACTCTGTTAAGAACTTTTTTAACAGGTACTTTCTCCCTTCTCTATAAATTGTCTTATGTTTGACGAAGATTGCAATTATTTCTGTGTCGGATGTAAATGATGTTCCTCACCTTGTCTGCAGGTGGTGCACCAGTTGTTCTTGTTGTTATTGCTTCTGGTCGTATTGATGTTACTTTTGCTAAGAAGAATAGAAAAATTCATTCTATTTCATGGGTCTGATCGTCTGAGTGCCCTGATCAAGCTAGAGGTAAATTTTTCTCAGTCTCAATGAGAAAACACACATCTAACTTACAGAGTTGATACGATTTTGAATATAAAGTTATCATAACCATGATTCAGCTTACAGAGTTGACTTCTTCAGAAAGTCAAACTGCTATCTATAGTAGAATGTTGATACGATTTTGTATATAATCATGGTAGATTGTTCAAGTGATAAACTTATTATAACCATGTTTCAATTTGTATAAATATGTTCTAAATTAGAATGGATATTGTTTAACATGAAAAAGTTGAGGTGGTGTCGGATCATTGACTTTCGACAACTATACTGGTGTCAAGGGAATTGATCAGTAGTAACTAGGTGTCTTAAATTTGAAGGGTCAAAATACTTTATATTTTCATTTTCGCAACATTGTGTTTAATTACCAGTAGTAATACTTTCAGAGCTAATGAACAAGAAACGTTATATGTTCAATAACTTGTTATTCCTGTCAATCGTCGATATTTTACATATGAAGTTATCAATCTCAGATACGTGGTTAACTTTTATATTAATGGAAGGTGACTTTTGCCTGATTGCTGATGAGACGAAAAATGTTACGTTTTTAGGGGTCGGTTTGAGTCCTAATTCGTATGTTTTTGGTTTGGATTTCACCCAAAGTCGTTTCTTTTCTCATTTTAGGTACTTTTGAAGGGAAAATCACAAAAGAAGCATTTTCGGGCGTTTTTTATTAACCCATTTTCTTTTCAATTGGAGAAATTAACTTGACATTTTGTTTTGTAATGAAACAAATCTCATCATGGTCTCTACTGCTATTTGAATTACTTACAGGGTACCCAAGCAACACAATGTATAATACTCGATCCATATCCAGATATATTCAATTTTGAAATTTTAATGAAGGGTCTGGCAAACATGAAGGAACTTAGATTTCTTCAAGTGGATGGCCCATATCTGACGAAATTTGATGAAGATAGTCTACACCTTCCAAATGCCTTACGATTTCTGAGTTGGCATGGTTATCCTTTTTCAAGTTTACCGAAAACATTTCAACCAAATAATCTTGTTGGACTTGATATGAATGGAGGCCAGATGGTTCAACTTTGGAAAGATGGAGAAGAAAAGGTAATGTAATGGTTGATTCATTAATTACATCAATTAACATTTATCTTTCCCTCTTTTGTTACTCATAATTACATCAATTAACATTTATCTTTCCATTTTTTGTTGCTTTTCACAGCCTTTTTTAAAGCTCAGGTTCCTAAAGTTCACCGAATCACAAGATTTGAGGACCCTTGACCTTAGTGTGGCTCCGAATCTTGAGACACTATTTCTTGAAGGCTGTGATTATTTGGTAGAAGTTCGTTTCCAGGTTACTCCAAATCTAAAGGAGTTACTTATCTCTGAATGTAATAGACTGGAAAAATTACACATGCCTGCTGAATGTCCAAAGCTCGTTAAGCTCAAACTCAATGATTTAAAGTTGAGGACCCTTGACCTTAGTGTGGCTCCGAAACTTGAGACACTATATCTTGAAGATTGTCCTTATTTGGTAGAAGTTCATTTCCAGGTTACTCCAAGTCTAAAGGAGTTACATATCGGTTATTGTGAAAGATTGGAAAAATTACACATGCCTGCTGAAAGTCAAAAACTCAGATCTCTCGACCTCAGTGATTTAAATTTGAGGACCCTTCACCTCGGGGTTACTCCAAATCTTGAGACGCTAACAGTCTGATAGCCAATTAACTAATATCAGGAAAGACGGGACCCAATATACATAATCTTTTCAACGTTAATTCCTTATTAGAATATTCAAGAATTATACCCAAGTGTTTTGCGGACAAGACACTTGGTGATTGCGAGACCATGTATTGGTTATGTTCCTCCTCGCCTAAACACTAAGCTAAGCTTAAGTAACAATACGGTACAATCGGCTATCTCGAGTACAGTATGTATCTTAGGAGGAGAAGAAGGGTTTGTGTAACGTCTAAAGCTTAATTCACAAACTTAGCTTTTCTCCTCTTTACAATGCTATTATAGTATCAATACCATATAAAACTACTATCCCAGGTTGACGTAATGACTACTAAGAAATCTTATGGAAACGATTTTCTCCATGTCAGACATACCATATTCGGATAGTGACAAAGTAGTCCTTTTAAGGTATGGCTTGGATTGAGGTTGGTAGGGAAAGTTTGACTTTTAGTAATAAGTACTAAATAAGCAGTTCAAACTTTCCCTCACAATCCCCAATTCTTCAGTCTTTGTAGATGGTGAGGAGGATGGGGATTCAGTGAGCTATTGTACAAGCTTACTGATCCATCATCTTTTCTTGCTTAGGTGCTATTCACTGAGAACCGCCTCACTGAATGAAAGCCCTTCTTTCATGGCTTGTCTGAGCATCTTGAAGATGACTCACTGAGTGTCTGTTCAACTCAGTGATTGATTGTGTTAAAGTATTACGACAACTTAGGTATTTTATGTTTCAATCCTAGTTAAAGGAAACTGGGTAATTATCATTGCCAACAGTTCACTTCTTCAAGTTTAGGACCCTTGACCTAGTGTGGCTCCGAATCTGAGACTCTAATTCTTGAGATTGTCTGATTTGGTAGAAGTTCGATTTCCAGGTTACTTCAAATCTAAAGAAGTTACGTATCGGATGTAGTGTATAGATTGAAACATTACACATGCCTGCTGAATGTCCAAACTTGAGAAAAATCTATGTCTCTACTACTGTACTGATATGGTCGAACTTCATATTACCGCTGGTTGTCCAAAGCTCGTAACTCTCGACCTCTTTAAGAGTGCAAAGTTGAGGACTCTTGACCTTGGGCTGACTCCAAATCTTGAAAGCTTGGATCTTATTGAGTGTTATGATTTGGAAGAATTTAATGTTCCTGCAGAATGTCTGAAAAAACTTCTCCACTTATACATCAGTGATTGTGGGAGGTTTGAAGACTTTGAGTTTGACAAAAAGCTTGATTCACCTGAGGTTGTTACTTTATCTGAATTACATCTGATTGCAAATGATACAGGTATATGTGATCTCGGCAATACTTGGCCAGAGTTTAAGTTTTCCTGTTATTATAAAGAAGACCCAGCTTCATCTTTTGGAAATCTTGAGAGGCTTATTTCTCTAGGTTTCGGTGCTCGCATAAACTTCGATTCTTTTTCAGATATTATCTGTGGTTTACAATGTTTAAGAAAGATTACGCTTGAAGGTGGTATTCCAGAAGCGCCCAAGAACCTTGACCGGTTAGATTGTCTAGAGGAGCTAAGTTTGCGGTCTACAGATATTAAAACTCTTCCAGATAGTATTTATGAGATGAAACGTCTGAAATGTTTAGAACTTACTCGTTGTAGTCAAGTTGAGATACCTGAAGAAATTGGTCGTTTAGAATGTTTGAAAGAGTTGAACATACTAGGTTCAGGTATAATTCATCTTCCACATAGCCTATATGGTTTGAGAGGTCTACGTATTATTGGGGATAGATGGCTTTTTGAGTCATGTGGTTTGACACCCAAGAGACGAAGAATGTCTGATGAAGATTCTGATTTTGATGATGAAATGGTCTGCGACATATAGCCATTAATAACAATGGCACCCAAAGGCCCAATCCATAAAGAACTATCTTAACAGGTAGTTTCTCTGTTTTTGTATTAATTGTCTCACTTTATTAGAAATTTGAAATTTATATGACAATTCTGCATTCGCACCATTTCACAGATTAAGAAGGTCTCAATAAGTGGGGAGTAATCGCCATTCAGTTTCGCTAGGTGATTTTCTGAGCTACATGTTAATTACCTAATGAGCATTGATTTAATAATAAGTTTATGATTTATATTTCTTATTAGTTAGGCTTTGCATTTTAGCATTCATTTGACAGCAGGATCATGCCCTTTCACACATGCATCATCTCCGGCTTCAATGGCTTTTTTCTTTTTTCTTTTTTTTAATCAAATATAGGATGTGAAATTATGTTCCTTCCTTATATGACTACTTCATAAGCTGTAGATGATCATGTTATTAGCTATTAACGGAAATATAGTCTAATTTGGGATGAAATCATTAAACATCGATATGTTTGACTTTTAAGTCAAATTATGGATTTTCATATAATTGACTTATTTACTGTAATACTTAATACTGAGTATTGAACTTTTTTTTATCATGTCATATTTGGAGAGGTAATTTATCTCTCAAAGTCAAAGTCAAATCTTTAATTGTTACTGTAAAATTCAGATTAAGATATCCTTGCACATAACACCACCAAATTTCACTGTTACTCCGTTTTATTTATTTATTTATTTATTTATTTTATTTTATTTTTGGAAAAAGAGAACTAACAGCCTCGGCAAATATATTAATCACAAAAGTGACAGGGTCAATCACATAGGAGTCCCCCCGATTAGTCTTCGAGAGGCTTCCATAACATCAGCAAAATTTAACCAGGCCACAAAAATATCACACTTATACTAGTCAA
This sequence comes from Artemisia annua, assembly GCA_014162995.1. Classification (NCBI taxonomy): domain Eukaryota; kingdom Viridiplantae; phylum Streptophyta; class Magnoliopsida; order Asterales; family Asteraceae; genus Artemisia; species Artemisia annua. The sequence goes on along the minus strand of LBNU01005615.1, from coordinate 47,171 downwards.
GAATAAACCTCTACCATCCTTATCAGCAGTTGTGAAACTGTAATAAGGTGTAATGCTCTTATTAAACTCTTATCCTTCAGAATTTATGCTATCACCTGCTACACCCTCCATCCACCACCACACGCGGTGGTTGGTTTTTGACAATTGACAATTGTTTGGTGGTACATTCTTTTATTTGTTTGTTGAGTATATTTGTATAAAGTGCGGTGTTTTTATGTGTTATTTTGGTGATTGCCACTATAACCGTTTAATAGTGATGAGTTTGGTGACCACTACGAGTCTTACAAGTTTTGTCACTAGGTGTAATGGTCACCCAACCCATGTATCATATACAATGAAGTGGAGATCTTTGCTCGACATCAAGACGTTTTCCCAGCGGTTCAAATGATATCTCGGCTATGGGCTTCGAAATCGCGCTAAAAATTATCATTTCTTATGGAACATTGAATAAGGGACCATTGTGAAATGGATCATATTGGGCCGCCATTGCTTGGTATTGATGTTTGTGTTTTATATTTTTGATGTTGTTGTTGCTTGGTTTTTGTCTTTGTGTTTTATATTTTTGGTAAAATGGTGATTCAATGTTGGGAACAACAACTTATAGATGTAGTTGAAAAAATAAAAAAAATAAAAAATAAAATAAATATGTATTGCTGGCTACGAAGACTCGAACTTGAGACCTTTCAAGGAAATCAGTCTTAGCCATCGTGCACAACAATAACCATATGATATGTGTATGAATTCAATTATTTATTGGTGAAATGAATTCAGAGACAAAATAATGAAAATTTATAGTTGCCAAATGCTTTTGAGTAATTCCACTCGGTCAAGAACTAACTTCCTTTTTCACCACCTATTGATTATTATCAGTTGAATATGGATAACTATTCAAGAATATAACTATATACTGTAACATTTTTCATGTAAAATATAGAAAGTGATTTTACACAATCAGTTATATTTTCTTGCTTGTTATATTTTCTTGCTTTACACTTATGGGTTATTTAGAGACTTGGTGAAAGTTGTGTGGAGCCTCATGAACTTAAATTCGAATAATCTTCTAGCATGACAATTGTATTCAAATCCAAAGTATTGATGAAGTATGCATTGACTGAGAAAATGTTCGCAACAAATAACATAAAAAGCAACAAGCACTCGAATTTATATATCTGGACCGAGCCGAACATGGTTTCATTTAGCCATAGAAGCTCCAAACGGTCTAGGACGACATACTATTGTTTAATCCGATAACATGCAATTGCTTGTTTGCTATAAGAGAGGAATACATATATGATTTTCAAAATGTTACCATCAAGGCAAATACCATAATCACTTGAGAGAAGCTTATATAGTAGTTATAACCGTTAAAAGACAAAGAATCAATAATTAGCAACTCGTTACTTAATAAATAACCAAGCAGAGTGTGGTCAACAAATCAAGGCTGACCAAGAAGTGAAGGCTTGTAGAATGCGTGGCTCTGAGCAATCTCGATTCTTTCACGTGGATCGTTCAATCTCTCATCTCTAAGTGCCTCAAGAATAGCTCGTGAATCTTTTTCCCTGAAGGTAATGAAACCATAAATCATGGTATCAATTAGTATTCACTTTAACATTTGGTTACCAGTTAAACTAATACATGTCAAGTGAAACATTGGTAGCTTTTATGAGGCAGCATGTTTACAAAAGAAGTTACCTCTTTATTAGTATCTTGTATAGTGTCTTTAAGATTGGGCACAACTCAACAGGTGCAACAGACTTCTTCTCATTTGGATGCAATACACTCAAGCTTGATTGACTCAGAAGCTCAAAAAATGCTCCCACTGCAGACACTCCCTATAAACCAATACAGAAATGAAGAACATTAAGCGGTAGTAGACGTGGCAAAATGGCTGGGTCTGGTAATGGGTAAAAACGGATATTTTCAAACACGGCCCTTATGGGCCAGGTTAGGTTGACCCACAAACGCTTACTTCCCTATTCAGGCTTTTACAGATAAATTAAATATTACTCCATATTCCGACACTGGCCCAAACGGGTGGGTCGGGTGGGTTACCTGGATCATCCCTTTACCAGTGATGCTGTCACCCATATCGAGGCTCAGTTCTCCTTTAGCAATCATCTGCCCGTACCATGCATTACGTCCTTTCAAAAGTGTCACATACGTGTCTGCAAGCAACGGGCCAGCAAGCTTCTCTGGCTCTTCAGTTAATAAATATGTAATGAATATCATTTCAGATGTGCAGTGTGCAAAATACACTGATTTGCTTGTAGCACTTTCGTTAGTCAAACTTGCTACCATTCCTGAATGAATCAAAACAACAAAGAAAGTGTACGCTTCTTATTAAAACTGTACCTTATAAAGCTATAGATAAAATAGTGTATNTCTTTCAAAATCTCATCTGCATAAAGAATCCTGTCACCTAATCTTGCTTCAACATACTTCAAATATGCACACCGCCTAATCAACCTCCTCAACACATCCTCCCTTGAATTAATCACTTCAAATAAGTGCTCAGCGGTTGCTCTATCAACTGCTCTCCCACCCCTTCTCCATATCCTTATTTGAACCTTATCACGAAACCGACCATATGAATCTTGAAGCAATGCTGCAAAAACACTGCCCCATGCACCCGCACCAACTCCAACGATTTTCAACAAATCATCATCAGATTTTCCTAGAACACGCCGAAACTCATCCAGCTTATCTTCCAACCCATTGCTAATCGTAATCGCCCCATTTGAATATAAGCTTGGCATCATACCCTCAATATTTCCCACCATAGCTCAAAATTTGACTTTTGTGCTAACTAATAACAACCCACCTCTAATGTTTAATTAAATCCACCTAAAATGGTAACACTTTTTTTGCAGAAATTAATAAACTTCCTAACTGTATTATACTACTTTCTAATTAAGGCATATTGGTGAAATTCCCACCTAAATTATAGCTACCCATTTTATAGGTCATTCACCCACACTCTTATAAAATAAAATCAGATAATATCCAACTATATATTTCTCTTGAGTGTTGACTTAAGATTAAACAACCCAAAAAGTCAACATGCATAAACAAAGTTAGCTCATCTGTCCAACCACATACAAGCTTTTATAAGTTATAACAACAAATATACACAAAACAAGAAATAAGCATCAAGTGAAAATAATGCACCTTCAAGAACCATGTTAGGAAAATAAGCAAAACCCTTTAGCCATATTTATCAAAGTTAATGAAGCATGTTAGGAAAATAAATGAGTATGGTTGTGAATATATGAAGTGGTTATGATGATGATAACAGTAATGGAGGTTAGAGTAAAGAATGCATTGATGATGATGATGATAATGCATTGAGGAAGGTGCCAAATTTTGCATAATAATTATTGTTAAAGATTAGTAAAGGATAGGTTTCTGGTACTGGTCATTAAATATGGGAGGACAAGGTAGTTGAATCATGCATGTTTTGCTTTCTTCATTGTCTGAAAAGTATCCATGAACTCTTTTGAGTGTTTTGAAACCCGGGTCGACCCGGCCGGGTTAACCGGTTCGACCGGTTCCGGGAAAAAAACGGGTCAAAAGAACCCGGGTTTTTAAAACCGGGTTAACCGGTTAAACCCGCCGGGTTTTGAGTGACCCGGGTCAACCCGGTTCTCGAAACCCGGCCGGGTTTCGTTTTTTCTAAAATTTTTTAATAAAACCCGGTTTGACCCGGCGGTCGAACCGGTTGACCCAGTGGTTGACCCGGTCGAAATAATAAAAATTTAATAAATTGAAAAACCGGATTGACTCGGCGGTCGAACCGGTGCCCGGTGACTCTTTTTACATGTTTTTAGTATTTTCTTCAAATGGTATGTGTTGTGTATCTTAGGGAATGTTGTAAAAGAAAAATAACAGCGACATAACAACAAGCTTATTGGAGCTTATAAAGGGTTAAACTTTTAATTTAAGTTAGTTTATGAAAGGTTTTATAAATTAAACGATGATATATATATATATATATATATATATATATATATATATATATATATATATATATATATATATATATATATATATATATATATATATATATATATATATATATATATATATATATATATATACTCAAGCTAGCTAACTGAAATGAGCTTTTAAAATGAATATAGTAACATGCATGTTAGAGCTTATAAAAACTTAATCATTAAAAATAAGTTAATTAGCTTATTTATACCACGTCCACTTATATTACTTTAAAAGATTTTCGTTAAGACTTAAGAGACGCTTATTCTATATCTTACTAAGATATCTGACGCTTATTCTATATCTTACTAAGATATCTTCACAAATATTCTTACTAAGATGTCTTTGTTATGACTTGTGATACAAGCGTCAATGAAAATAAAAGTAGATGGGATCTCGTCTCCAACTTTATTCAAATCTTTTACCAAAACTATATGATTTCTGTTTGACGTGGGGTTAATTTAGGGGGTTTAAACTTTTCAAAATAAACGAGCTTATAAAATAAGTTTGGTTTGTTACATACACTTAGAGCAGGGGGTAAGGTAACGTGCCCCCTGGGTTAAATTTTAACTTTGCAAAAAAAATGGGTGGTCACTTACCGTGAGGAAAGGCAAGAGGGGAGTTAAGGGGGCACGTTAAGCCCTTAANGGAAAGTCAAAAGTTAAGGTTAAAAGGTAAAAGCTGATGTGGCGCTGACGTGGCAGTGCGTTAAGTTTTAACTCACGGTTACGTTACCGCGTGCTCTTATAGAAGCTTAATTAGCTATAAGCCTTCATAAGGCCAAGCAAATTGACACGGACTTATAGTTAGTCAAATTACTTAAATACCTTTGAAACTATAAAGGATTATTACATAAAAGCTAGAATTATATCTGACTATCTGTATTTAATTTGATGATTTTCATGCGGTTTTAAAATAATAAGTTCCGGCTCCAACTAATTCGTCAAACGCATTATTTAAAAATATAAGTTTCATCTTTCAGCTTATTATTATATAAGCTCCAGCTCCAGTTCCAGTTCCAGCTCAAACTCCAGTCCATTTCGCCATACATACCAAGTTACTGTTAATTTTTCATGCCTGTTAAGTTTTGACAAAATAGCTATTAGATCAACAAATTTGATATCTTATGTGTGTCGTGTGATATAAAACAAGATTTAGTGGCATATATAACACTTTGTGCTCAGCAACAAAATACATCGGATAATACAAATGTGAGACTTTTGAGCTGAACAATTCTCAGTCACGTAAACAATACAATAAACTTGTTGCTATTCGACAATATTATTTAGATACCAATGATTATTGTGCATTATTACGTGTTTCTCAATATAATTCAAACGTGACGCTATTTAAAAAGTCGGTGCGAGAACGCCCACCATATTTGCCTATTTGGAAGGTGGTGGGCCATGTGCATGTGATCACACATCGCCATATTTTTTTTTTTCTTGTTATATTTTCTTTTGCATTTAAAAGAGGTGATTGTTTAAGTTCCGGTATATAGTACAGTATATCCTTATTTGTTTTTCGGTACAGGGTACGTTTGGCGGAACGGGCTCGGGCTCGGGCTCGGGCTGTGGCTAAGGTTAAGGCTTATATTAAAAGTTGAAAGATAAAGTTTATATTTTTATAAACTGTTTGGCGAATTAATTGAAGCTAAATCTTATTAATGTAAATCGTATAAAAATACATCAAATTAAAAGTTTATATATATTTTCAGCTTCCCAATTCGAAGTTTTTTCCTGAAACTTTTTTTTTCGCCAGGTTTCATTCTTTTTCTGGATAATGGAAAAACCAACGATTTACGTTATAATCTATTATATTTTTAAATATATTTAATTAATTCCCTTTCTATGGGCTTGGGCTTATGGAGGCTTATGGCTTATTTTGTAAGCAATAAGCCTACATAAGCCTGTGTGACAAATGAGACTTATTTTATAAGCCGACTCATTTTATAAGCCCAAGCCCCAATAAGTCCTCATAAGCCATGTGCCCCAAACATAGCTTATATCACGTAAGCCTCAATTTTCTAACTTATTTTGAGACTTGTGTATTTATATAAATTTATTAAGATATAATAAAGTTATATAAGCTCATAAGTCTCAAAATAATCCGAAAATTAAGGCTTATTAAATATGTAGTATACCAAAATCAAATAAGGTCATAAGGCCATGTATATAAGCTTAAGGGTATGTTTGGCAATAGTAGGAGTTGGAGCGGATTGTTGGAGTGGTTGCTGGAGTATGTTGCTGGAGCTTTTTTAAAAACATTAGTTTAACTAGCATACCATTTAGTAGCTTATTTTTTTTACATACTCCTTCAAGCTATGTCAGCTAAACGAGACTTATTTTTAATGGTAGCTTTGTTAAAAAAAATAAAAAAAAAAAAAAATAAAAAAAAAAAAAAAAAAAAAAAAAAAAA